>JACJUY010001164.1:33526-87968 GCA_014220935.1 Platorchestia sp. MABIK | reverse complement strand
GTTTTTGTGCTAATTGTACCTTTCTCCCCCCAGGTAAAATTATGTATACAATGGCTGTTTAAGACAAGTTTTGCATCATCCGTGGACTTTTTGAACCTTCCCCACTCGTGCTAAGTCTGAGGCAGTCACATTACCTACCCTGTGCAAAGAGTCATTTCTAAGTTTTTTCGCTTAAAAAACTCGAAAATTTGTAATCGATGTCTCGTATAACGAAAGATCGATCTGCAAGTGGGCTTCGTATGAAGCATAAGGAAGAGAAGTACTTGGCTTTTAATCTTACCTGTGATCTCATTGATTTCGCGATAATTTTTTTTTGAACTTTCACTTCATGCAACCATAAATAGCACTTGCGATTGAATACATACCACATAAAAGCCAGGGCAATTGAATAAATGTATTAGGTAGACATTTCGTTTTCTTCGAAGAGTTTTCTTGCGTAACAACTCAGTTTAGCTTGGTCCAGTCTGCCTTGGGTTATGCTTTAGACATGAAAAAACCTTCTAAACATTATTGATGTTTTGTATCTATGTGCACACCAAGGACATACTGAGGTATTCACTTAATTGGAGCCACTTTGCACACGGACGGTAACTGCAGTATCAATCAGGCTTGTACTTCTGCCTCAGGGCACCTAGTAAAATGGTAAGCAATTGCTGGGGTTAGATTTTGGAATGAATCCAAAAATTTAAGAAATCAATTCATCTAGCAATGGGATAAAACGTTTCCTAAGATGCTTAAATGCAATTTTTTATATATTTTTGCAAAGTTTAAGCCACAAGATTTGGACGCTCATTTAATTTTTCTTAATAATCGAACCAAGTTTTACTGTTTAATCAAGGTAATATAAATCAAATAAAATTAAAAACATTTTTCAGGCATTGTTTGAAATTTTCCTGTTCAGCATATATCTATCTTAAAACATTTTTTGAATTGCAAATAAAAAGCATGGGCATTCATGGGCGACAAAAACTCATACTGAGGCTATTTCATAAACATGCAAGGGTACTGATTATTCGTTCTTTAAATTTTCTTTCTTATACCATTCAACATTGTTATGTATTCGTTCTCCCCCTAAATTGATTTTACCAATCAGGCCCGCAGGAGTCGATCTACATAATTTATCATAATGAGCCACTTATATAACGGACGTTTTATTCATTCATATTCCTCCCTAGTTTTCATGAACCTAAGAAATCGAACCATCAGCATTTGCTCCTAGTCAAACTGAACCCTTACGACAGCATTAGCAATGAGATAGCCTTGCGATATTTTGAGCTATTTTCTGTGGTAAAATATTATTTACTGATTTAGAAAAATTTCTGTTCCCACGGCCCATAAAGTGGATAACTTTAATGTTATGATAATGTGACAATATTGATAATACAATGCATCGAGATAGCGTCGCGTTAGCATTAATTGAATGCAGAATTGTTTCTAATGTTAAGTGCTGAGTAGGTGTACGACACTTGAAAATAATCTCCTGATTTGATTAAAATGATCATGCTGATCATTAAATCATTTGCAGAATAACGTTCAGAAGAAGGAAGTTTGTAATGCGCAGGCATGCACCTGACTGCGGGATCGGTCGAAGCATTTTCTCACTGTTCATTATTCAAATTTCAGAATCTTTGGAATATAATGTACTTCGTTGTTGCATTAGAGGCTGGTTGTGTCTAGTTGTGTTTACTGCTTGTGTCTGTTCTCGTCAAATTAATGCTGAAAGAAGGGCTTCTCTGGGAAAAATCCTCAGCTCTTTTTCGCTGAATTAGCAAATCGCCTTAGACATCCGTTATAGGTTTAGTTATCTAATCTATAGGTTTAGTTATTCGAATTTTTATTTCATTTTTTTACTAAGCATTTTTCTTTGCTTTCTGATTCAATGTAATTTTTTTGCTTCGCTTGGTTACCACGCTAAAGCAAACTCATTCCATCTGCTGTCGTGAATTGGTAAAAAATTTAATCTCTCGTGCTACTGCTGAGGCCAAATCTTCACTGTTACGGTGATGACTGGCCCATCCGAGCAGTTAGACGTTGTTTAGATCTTAATTGAAAGCTTCAAAAATGTTTAATGTGTTGTGTAACAAAGTTACAGTATACACGCATCCGTTTTTTTTCAGAGGGGCGGCAGAGTTTTCTCAGAACGTGAAATCTGAAAGAGATCATAGAAAAAAGGTTATGTACAACCTCTGCTGTGTTATCAGGTTCCATTCCGAACTAAATCGCTTCCACAGTCGTCACTTCCAGTATTCCTAGTCATTCCGTACGCCAGTACTGCTGGTAAAAGTTGGAGTCAGGTAACTACCGCCATTACTGTCGCCTATTGATTTTGCTTCAATTGAGGCATGGCGCTGTAAAAATGAAGCGTGTGCAAATTTCGCTGTAATAATTGAGCCTCCTACTGAAGCACGGAGCTGTAAATCTGTAACGTGTTCAAATAACGTACGGTCCTGCGTCTGAGTCTGAAATGCCTGCTTTGCCTTTCTATTGTTTCAAATTTTGGAAACACTAAAACGTTTGATGATTTGTGAGCTTCTTAATTTGCCGTAAATGGTTAACAAATAACACTTCACTCAAAATATTTAGTTGTAGGGAAAATTTCATCCACCTGAATTTTATTGGAAAATTAAGTGTGAAATGCACACGGACGAAGGAATTCATCTTCCTGAGGTGATTTTTTTCGTTATGGTTGCGGCTGTGATTGGTAGCTAGTCTATGTTTTATGGCGAAATCGACGCAATTAGATAAGTTTCCTGGCCTTGAATAAAGGTATTTCACTCGTGTCAATCATCATGGACAACGCTGGTACCATCACTGGTGATTTGTTCCTCAAAATCAACCTTTTCTATTGCTTCTAGGTAAACTACGACAAATACGATACCAACTTCTTTAAATGATGGTATTTTGTTGTGCTTTTTTCGCTGATTGATAATTTTGTTTGTTGGCATGTAATAAAGTCATCCTTGATATTGAAGGAAAAGATAATGTGAGGAAAGAGAGTGAGAAACATGAATTTAATCCTAAATAAAACTCAACATGTGTTGCCATTTGAGGGGGAAAATCATTACAATAATCGAGATTAAATTCCTGCTGAAATGTTAGCAAGACTCTAATATACTGACACATGAACTACTTAGAAACGAGCGTAGAATTGTGAAATTGTTTCATATGAACGAGTGACATAAAACCTCGCCATTCTCGGCATTAAAAAGAACTCCCAGGGGGACAATGCGAAGGCCCGAGCAAAAGGTTAGGAAGGCTTTTTTTTTGTTAAAATAGCATAGGTTTTTGTTTTGTCATGGACCAACTTTTTTTCGGTTCACTGCTGTCCTGTTTTTCAGCACCTGCTGCTTTCTTCTTCAGCTTTTTCTTGTTTCATGAACTTCTTTCTTTGCTTACTGTTTCTATGCCCTTTCTGCATTGATTCCACGTTCCCTTAACTCCATGCTAAATGGTGCATTCTTCCTTCCTCTCTCTGGATCTCATTTGTTGAGGATAGGGAGGCTTAAACTAACTAATAATCTAAACTCAGCATTGCAAGTATTGGGAGTGAGGTAAAATAGGATGGAAAGATTTTTGTCGCGGTACACCGTGATATTCTGTCATTCTATAAGAAAAGTTTCATGACGTCAAACCGACGTCAGTTATGCGACGCACGCACAGGTACTTACATATCTATAGGGTTTCAATTTTGGCAGAAAACATTACTTTATATAAAAAGAAACCATCATTCTGTAATTACAACGAGGGTTAGGAGTAGTTCGAAAATAAAATAGCGAATAAAAGCAAAAATTTAAATGACAGTGTTTTGTAATACGAGGTAAAATACGTTGAAATTGGGCGTGATCATCTTGCACTAAAACCCCTCAGGGGGATACAACTGTTGTATTTATGGGAATTAGCGCTCCCAGGGGGACTATGTGAGGGCCCGAGCTAAGGGTTAGGTAGGCTTCCTTTTTGTTGAAATGAAATAGGTTTTTGTTCTGTTACGGACCATCTTTTTTCGGTTCAATGCTGTCCTGTTTTTCAGCTCCTACTACTTTCTACTTCAACTTTTTCTTGTTTCATGAACTTCTTTCTTTGCTTACTGTTTCTGTGCACCTTGTGCATAGATTCCGCGTTCCCTCAACTCCATTCTAAATGGTGCCTTCCTCTCTTGGAACATCTTTGTCGTGGTTAAGGGAGGCTAAAACTTTCTTATTTAATAATAATAATAATATTAGTAATAATAATCTTCCACTAAAAACTGAAAAAAGTCTCGTTGTTTGTTTAAAGTTTAATTTCTGATATTTCATTTGAGTACCTTTGTAAAAGGCAAACATTTTAGAAACTCAGGCCGAACTCAAACTCACAATACCCACATCCGAGTTTATTTCACTGATTTTTGCTTGATTAAGTTTGAATGCTGTTCATTTTACCGCTTTTGTTTGTGAGCCTTTACTTGTTAGCTGAAGTGGGTGATAATGACCAGCGTTTATAATTTAAGACATTTCATGTCGTGCGAGTTCTAGCATTATTTCTCTGATTTTACTGCATTCATTCGCCATAGAAATGACAAATTGAGCCAATGTTTTCTTTCTAGCTTTTGGAACTTGACTAATTTTCCATCGATGTAAAACGAACTTTTTAATGGACCTAGAATGACAGATGCGGTTTTTCAGTATCATTTCAGATTATAATGTGTTATTTTTGTATGTATGAATAGGGTACAAGAAACTTGGGGGGCTGCTTATTTCTTTCTTCAAACGTGATATTTACATACTACTGCTAATGCTGTTTTCGTGATTTTAGCTCTAATTTGATGTTCAATTTTATCACATTAATTTAAAAAATACAAGTTCTGTATAATTTCACGTGGATTATTTTTATGGTGAGCAGAAACATTTTTTAACAAAATTCGAAAACTTCGAGAGATAACGACTTTGTGGATAGTTCATAAACGTCAAGGAAAATAGAGATACTTTATCAAGCCTGACTTAAAATATAGCACTAAATCAATAGCGGGCCAGATGAAAAAGATCAATTACTTCATTTAGTGAGATAAATATAGAAATTAACAACATATTATAAGAGTTTTATAAACACAGGGAGTAAAAATTGATGGAAAGCTTACGTGAAAAAATTTGTCAATTCTAACCCAGATTAATGAAAAATATCGTAACAATTAAAATACTCCCAACTGTAAACTTCGCCGCCTAGCTTATAAAATAGCAAGGCTTGGACTTCAAAGCTTTCCTGGGCTCATTATGAGGGTGTTAAAGCGCATGAGCGGCGTGAATGATCGTGTCGCCTTGAGGATCCGCCAGCTTAGATGACCTGCGCTGTGACACTCTCGAGCGCAGCGCGGGTCGTGTTGAAACTCGAGTGTTTAGTGACGTCACCTGGCCCATTTTTGTGGTGAGCGAACCTCAATTAAACTTAAAGATTCTGTGGTGGCCGCTGGGGTCAACGAACCATGGCTTATCTACCCATATTTTAGTCCATCATTGGTTACGTACTTGCTTGCTTGTACTCATGGAAGTTTTGTTTTAACTGCTATTTCAAGTGTAACACAATGCTATGTTTAAGAATTTATGAGTTGACTGGTGATGGAAATGAGATAATTTTGCTACTGGGAATTTGACGGGAGATGTCGAAGCGCTAGTAACATTTGTACTACTACTATTACTACTGGTACTTATGTGTGATTGGTGGGTTGATTGATTGGTTGATTTGCTGATCTGACCGTCCGTATTCCCATCCTGTAAGGTGGATGCCAGATCACTACACATTAATTCAGCGAATTTCTGTTCTTGAAGTGTATTGATTTGCATTGATTTGCATTGATTTTTTTTTCCATCCTTTAGTGAGTGGAGGGAATTAAATAAACAATACTAACCTTCTAGCTATTGATTGAAAACAGATTTCACTGATGAATAATTTATGTCTGTAATTTGAATACAACTCCGTCATTTTTGACGGGCAGAGAACGGTGGTTAGTTACTATGATAGTTTTATCTTTCGATTCGATGAAGTTGTGTGACCTCAATGTGGTCTCCCATTCGAGCGCAACGTTTAGTTTTTCCCCTGCCACTGCAAAATTAACCGGATGATGTAACTCGTGTGCGCTGTGTTATCAGACGCTTGATTTTAGTAAAAATCGTTTCGCATTTTTGTTCATTTAATGAAACATAAGTATTTGATGACTGCTGTAGTGTTAAGGAAATTAACATTTCTGCCAACTTCTCTTGATTCTTTTACATTCATGAACTAATTATTTATTCACAATGATTACACTTTATTGAGACCCATTTTCAAGAATATATATCATTTCGCATTGAATTGTCAGTTTATTGTGAGAATAATTGGTTTACCAGTTCTTTTCCGACTTGTTTACGGTGGCATTTTAAGCTATCTGATATTGACAAGTAGGCTCATTGATTTAAGAGTTCACTGGAGCTGACTCTGTAGCAGATATTTGTCCATATCATGCGCACTTCGGTCGGTCTTCATCTGGAGTTTTCAGGGAGACTTTCAAGATTCAACGTTCTCCGAATGTTTTGTTAGAAATTTGTCGTAGAGTTCTATCCTAGTCAAATAACTGCCAGTTGGTCAAACAGCTCTTCAGGACGTTTCTTTTTGAAAGGTTATAAATAAGACGGTTTTTCAGACAGAATGTTTTATTTAATATTTTGATATGGTTTTTTGATCACCTTCAAATGCATCATGAATAAAAATTTGCTGGCCTTCTAATGACACACTTAGAGGAATTTCCTTGCCTTAAAACAACGCAAGCCGTCAGCGTATTTTTTTTTATCACCGTGCAGCGGCACGTTTACTGATGGCTGTAATTAAACTTAATTTTTTGGTATCCCCAATCTGGTCATGGTTTCTCTGAATTGATTGATTTCAATCAGTTGTATGAATAAGTTCATTTCCTCAGAAAAAACACCCCACATACCTTATTCAAACAATACATAATTTGTTTTGAAGCTAGTTTCTTTTCAATGGAATTTTTTTCAAATGGAAAAATTTTCAATGGAAGGATTCACTTTTTCTCATCTTGTACTTGTGTCGATTGTAGCTTCTAGAGTGAGGCAAACATTGGAGGTGTTATTCTCGTTCGAAATTTTCTACATTCGTATTTTGGTTTCCCTGAAGTAGAGAAATTCGCCCAGGTTTGCTGTGCTTTCAGCCAATCGACTTCAAATAAGCCCGAGTGCCCTTCAAAGCCCAAACATTTCTTGATTAGCTTAGAAGGCCACTGCAACGCTGCGTTACCTGCGGAAAAAACTACGAATTTGTTTATTTACTTTCTTTCTGAGGCTCAGAATTCTGTTCGGCTTAAAGTAAAACTCCATACATTTTTCAGAATTTCCAGTTTTGTTAGCTGTCAGAATTTTCAGTTTTGTTAGCATTCAATAAAACTCAATATTTTGCAATGTCCACTCCCAGATTTGTTTTCGCGACTGTTGGTTGACTTATGGGTTGAGTGCTATGACGACTGATGTTCAGTCTGGGGCTTTTTGAAAGTGGTTTAATGGGAATTTTTTCAGTATGAATTCATGTGGTCATCAGTGAGAAAAATTATTCTCCACGTCACGTGATACCTGTCATTATATTAATTGTTTTCTATCATTCCTTCGTTAATAACGCCCGTTTTGACCCTGAATGTGTTCACTCGTTCACTCTGGAAGTAAAAATAATGAATTCGTCGAATTTTATCCCACTCTAAATATTCCTCAGAACGATTCATTGATCAACCGATTTTGTTTTCTGGAGGTTTTCGAATGCATTTTAGGCTATCAACTGTAAAGGTATAAGCGTCATTGAATGTTATTTTTCATTTGTATCCGATCATCGATTAAATGTGTTAAATTTCCATTTTTGAAGTACGTGAACTTTATACATCTCATCCACCTTTGGCGTACACTGAAAGCCTATAATAACTTCAAGACACTTTTGACACCGAGTTACTCGAGAAGAGATCCTCTCACTCGTTTCCAGTCTTCATTTTAGAAGATATTTGTGTGCATTGATATACGTCATGAATACAGAATGAGAAAGACATCGCGAAAAGGATCTAGAGCTATTGAATTTTATAAATCTGCATAGGTACGTGTTATTCTTGTTATGGCACGGATGTTTTTAGGAATTGAGGCAATGATTTGTCAATCTAGTTAGTAAAAGGAATTCCGTTCATACATGACTTTACTTGAACTCCATTAAGGTTGATTGATGTTCAACCCTCGAGCGTTCAGACGATGCTATTCTTCGGCGCCCAACATTTATCAATTTAAGCCAAAAGTTTGAATCGAATTGAAAGTAAAACAAAAAGTTTCAGAGAAATTGAAGTTCATTCAATGAGTTGTTATCAAAGTTGAAAATCAAAGCACCTCTTAATTAACAAAGGAGAAAAAAATAAACAGATGGTTGTTCTTAAGGTGCTTTAATTAACACGCATGGTGGCGACGTGAGCCGCTGGTGTAAACGGAGGGAATTTCCATGATGCTATCGACCGACAAGTTGTCCCAAACCTCATATTCTTTAATACTTGATCAAAGTTAAATGAAAGTACGATCCAGTTAATGCGCAACTTTCAAAATTGCTTATTACAATTGATTTAAAATTTTCGTTGAATGCTGAACTTCAGATTAACCCATCGCTGTCAATGTGTTTAGCCAGTGCTTAGAGATATCCGAATCTGGAGAAAATTTACTCTGTCATAATATTTTACGCCAACCATTGGCAATTAAGCATTACGCTTATCAGCGCGGTTCGCTGTTCGCTGAACGAGAAAGGCTATTGAAAAAAGTTTATAAGCACATTTCACATCTCAATGATATTATGGCTCGGTCACCCACAAACTGTGGAAGATCGCAACGGATGTAGTTTGTGCTCCCTAAAATTTTTGAAGACGTAGGAACTAGTTGTGCAATAGTGTGTGGGTCATGGAAATGGACTAAATGAACTGAGTGAACAACCGTTGTTGGTGAACTGAATTTCTATATTTAATTTGTGGATGCATGACGTGGGCCAAAAATTGTTTCCTTTCTATCTTCTTTGAATTAAAATCTACACAATAAATCTTCTAACCACTGAAGCTTCATTTCTTAAAGGATAAAACTTGATTTTAGTAGAATGATAGATATGATATTGCACAAGATCTGTGGGAAGATCATTTTCACAATGAGATTTTTCTCAAAAATGAATCCCTCTTACGAACAAAAGGCTTACAGGATTTACAAACTCTGAATATTTAGTAGCGTAATGCTTATCGAATCTTGATTTCAGAGGTAGAAACCGCAAACTCTTACAATCCTTGAACACCATTACACAACGAATGTTTTCTGATACAAAAACGGTCGCTAGCACCTGCATCACTTTTAAGCCACGCTTGCTTCTCTGTGTGTGTTATAAAAACAACTTGAGCTCATCACTGAAGTGGCGCGATCAAATCTTGGGGAGCAGGATTGGCGCATTTCCGTTTGACTTTGGAACGAGCGAGACTACTGCAGTGCGGCTGCCGCAGCCACGCTTCTTGATCTGATGTTGTTTCCAAATGTGTTTGCTGGTGATGAGGTCGGTCTTGCGTCTGACCTTTGGTACATCTAGCAGCTTGACCACGTAGATCGGGATGAGTTAAGCTGAAGTTTAATATCTCCATTGTTGTTTTTAAAACTCTTTCTTTGAACAATTAGTTTTTTTATCCCTTTCAGTGAAACGATCATTGTAAAGTGGTTATTCAACCGACTTTCAAAAATTTAAATTATTCGTAAAATAAGCAAAATTTACTACATTGTGGAAAAGGATGATTCATAAATGTTAATTTAAAGAGGAGATATGATCAATTGAAAAGTCTTGTGGGACTCCCGGTATTGCAATGCAACGCAATTTTTCCACAACAAATCACAAACAATTTTCATTACACTGTATAATAGATATCATAATTTATCATGTTGTGAAAATCAATAAGATTGCCTTCTTGTCCTGTTTTTTCACTGGATCTTATTTCTTCTTAATTATGAAAACTAGTCTCTGCCCTGTCATTAGAAATCGAAAGAATTTAGATGTAGGAGACTAGGATTGAATTACAGTTGTCATTGAATGCTCGAGCAATTAATTTCCGGCATTCTTTTAGGTCGGGATTCCTCTAATGAACTTTCTATTGCACGACTTTGTTGAAGTGTTCTCAATATTTCTGCATTAGCTTTATTGGAAGGCTGTTATGGAAAAAATGCTCTTTCTTTGTGCTTGATAGATGTTTAATGAAATCACTAAACCAAGTTCCATTACTCATGATGATAAGTGCATGTTCTTCTTGATCTTCAACTTAACTCACGTTCTTCACATCGATAACATTTTATGCGCTTCATTTCTTGAATTTCGTCATTGGTTACTGTTAGATTTTTATTTCTGAGGTTTACTGTTCGACATTATTCTTTACATTCATTATCGTCTTAGATTTAAACATGCATGACGCTACGCTTCATCGCGAAACACTTTTTAAAGCTCAAGATTATGAGTGTGTAAATAGAACTGTCTTTTCAAATACTGTTCACACAATTTGACATTCAAATTTTTTAAGTTATGTTTCGCAGCAAATGATGTTAAGTTCATGGAATTCTCCAGCTAGCCATTACGTTATCAGATTATATGCTAGTACCGGCTCCACAGCGCAGCCTGCGTAATGAACTGCAGTCAATATTCGCGTGTCGGGGGAAGTCTACTCATTACTTTTGGAGTCCCTGCTCGCGATTTTGCGTTATCCGACTCCATAGAGTAAGAGCTTCTTCGTGGCATCAATAAAATACGTTGTTAAGCAAACAAGTAATGAAACTTGGAAAGAGTATACCATTGGTGCAGGTTTATATTCTGGAGAAATGTGGCAAATGTTCATGCTGAGCGACTAGAGAAATTCCTGCGTTTTTGTGAAAACTTAACGCTCTTTCTCTCGAGCACGCTCCGCTGAAAGATAATGGCTTGTGAATATTGCTGTCGAAGGACCAAAAATATGAAGCTTGTGATGCGGATTGGAACCATGGAACTGTCATGTTTGGAAAGTGCAGCTCATCGGAAATCAAGGAGAATTCTAACCTAACAAAGTTCAGTTTGTGTGACTGCAGCGAGTACGGTTGGGCTTTTGCTTCGGATCGTTCCGAAGCTTTCCTCGTGGGAAGGTTGTTGTTTTAGAAAGATTTCAAAAAGTTTTACAGCAAGCATGCGCATTGTTTTAGGTAAAATAGAAGAACGAAATTTTAAGCGTCAACAGTATTATCATTTCGGAAGAAATGCGCATCCGCAGGCTTCTAAAATAGTGGACCACCTTGAGAAGTAATTATCTTCAAATGCGTTTCGTGAGGCATTACAGCCCGATAATGTATGTTGTAGATCTCTATCCGGTAGATTTGTACACAATGCTGCTCTGTGACATGCTCGTTGAGTTAAAGTCGTGAGATTAGGGTGAACGTAAGCTACAGTTCACGTACGTGGGTCAAATCTGCGAGCTAAAGACGTCTGCTGAAAATGTGAGAAAGAAATACATTTTACCCAGACAAGAAATGAGTTTCGATTCTCACAGATTAACTCAGTAGTGTAAACATTGACATACGCAACAGCATTAAACTTCAATTCGTTTTCAATTGTTTTCGAAATATTTGCCTTGCAAACGTTAGTTCAGAATAAAAAACTCGTTAAGAATTTCCACACAGGAATCGTTCAGACTTTTATGATTCACATGAAGTCGATTCGGAGTCAGAATTCTTCGTTCTTTTATAATTAATTGTGACGTTGTAATTCGAGGGTGTGTGTTGATGACTAGTGACCTGAAATCACAACAGGGAGCGTCTTGTCGATTGAGTTATTTTCATTGCACTTTTGAATGATGATTTCCTCTAATATTGATGCTATTAAAGTTAGCAAACTGGACGTGAAAACTGCAGCGATCAAAATTTGGATACAAATTTAAATTTCCACAAAGTTGTACAATACACAGCATTCGATCAATTTTCCTTTTCTGTTTCGTTAGTTCTATTGTGATTGTACGTAAGTATAAAAGTTCGGGCTATTCCTCATAGCACCAGTGCGCGCTCGAGACCTCAGCCATGATAAAGAATCCCTAAAATTTGGCTACGGATGTAGTGAGGGAAGCTCGGTAAAATTTCTGAAATACTCACGACATACAGGTTCAATATTAAAAATATACTCGTCTTATGTTGAGGATGTAAAACATTTATTAGATCAAATGGGAAAGTAATGTAGTTACATAACATCTGTCCTAGACTATACTACGATTTACATCTTTTTGTTGAACTTGACTGAAATCTTTTCGTTGGCGCACAGTTCCTGGTTAAAGCGTGCGTAAATTGTTCTACCACTCTGAATCGTAGCATAAATATCTAATCAATTATTTCATGTTTCGTTTTCCAAACGAATAAAAACTCTTCCAGAAACAGACGCGAGAAACATGTCATATACCTACCTTCAATTATTTTGTAAAATTTGATTTTATGATTTCAGTCACTCAGGTTCATCTGAATTAAGAATTTTCCACTGTTCAGTAAACAAAGATCAATATTTCAATTGTCTTTTACAATATCTCTCTGAAGTCTTGAACTTTTTGCAAGAGTTCAAGTCACGTCGTAGTTGTCTGAAGAATGACCTATAATGTAGGAAGAAGTGCAGCCTGCCGGCTGTGTGATTGACGTGGTTTGTAGCCGGTTCGATTCCGTCCTGCCGAATAATTTATTGTTCACTACAAGTTAAAGACACTTGAAGGTCACGAGCGTGTGTGTAATGATGAAAAGTTACCTACCGTGGCAAAACTTATCACATTCACTAATTCTGTTAGTATCGTGGTCCTGTTGTTGATCGGTTACCATGTTGTGTGGTCCAGAAACTATTAAAACATGCCGGTGCAAATAATCACGCTCTGTTAAAACTATTGTTCGAGTATGAATGTGTCCCGATTTCTTTCGATTCCTATGTCTTTGTGGCATGTGAACGTCAGGATGAATCTTAATTTATATTTTTTTGCAACACTCCCAAAGCATTTTCTGAGTATTAAAATGCTCCCTTGATGCCGTCCGAGAATTTCGTATCTTATCAAGAGTTCAGTTGAGCTAATATTCTGAACAAATTTTGTTGCTTCAAAGTGTACTAATTTGTGGTACACGTACAGGGTTAGCTTTCCGTGAAATTTTACGTAGTTTATTTGCATACTTTCATTTTTGAGCATCGAAATGTTCTATTTTACACATGTTATTGTTTACAGCTTAAATATGACTTTCTCCATATCACTTAGATTGTGCTGACATTCACATTCATTGTACGAAACAACTGGCGATTGTTTTCTAGGGGTAGCTCTAGTCCAATTTTTCGAGTGAGAACTTAAGACTTAAACTTATTCGAAGATCATGCTAATTGTCGCGATGTTAACTGAGAACCGAGAACGACCACTTGGAAAAGTTTACACATATAGTTTAACTGCGTTTCCCTCCGTCTTTCGACTCTATTTATTGACAGGGAAAAAGCTAAATGAGTTTCAGATGATGTAAGTAAATTGCAAGCGTTGTAAGTCGCCATCACTGGATAGGTATCGCTCATCGTGCAGTGTTCAGGTGGTATCAAGGTGGTATCAGGTGGTATCAAGTTTACAGAGTAGGTAACAGGACGACTAATCAACCAAGCAAAAAAGCAAGTGAACAGCAAATTATATATAATTGCATAACTGACATATGCAATGAAATAATTGCGCTTAGTGGTAAGATTACTCGACGCCTAACTATTTATGTTGTACGTCGCCCCAACTAAACTTATTCTGCCATATTTTTTATTCAAAATATCACACCGCTTTACCTAGGACACTGACGAGCAGTATAAAATCAGCACACGCCATGCAATAAACAAGGAACTTTATAAGTCGTCACATATCTGAACACTTCTCCGAGAACGTTGGCAACCACTACAGAATCAGTACACACGAGGAAATGAATTTAAAACTTCTTACATCCTACAAATTCCTTGCTGATTGTGGAGGCTGCCGTCTAAATCTTGTTGCAACAAACTTAAGAGTGAAATCTCAACTGGCGATAGATAATGTACGAGCTTGACCGACGGCGCCTCACTGACGAATTACTTTCAAGTTGTACGTTGGTGCCAAAACTTTAGTCTCAGAAGCGTCGCACGTTTCTGACTTTACCTTTATGCATATTTTTACATGCAACATTTAGGTATTACGATGATTTCATGCCGCACATTGCCTCGAAAACATTTGCTTTTGCTAAACGCTGTATGGTCAATGGTCAAGCAATACTTTGTGTCCGATGAACTACTTCACGGCTGTAAACTTGTTGACGTAATGAGCAATATCACACTGGTTTTGCAATATGCTAGTTTTCTATGGATCAAATTTACTGATTTTCTCTCGGTAAAACTCTAAAGTTCTCACAACGCTTATGTAATTTTCGTTCAATGTTTACCAATGTGAATCTTCTTCTTCACAAGGGACGTCCACGTCCTGACAAGAGAAGCTGGTGCATAATGAATTGAAATGGTGCGCTGGAGCCGCTGGGTTTTGTTTGATTAGAGACTATCGCACAGACTCCTGTGGGTTCTTGCAAGAGATTTGGGTTCTATTTTAACGGATATGAAATTTAACAACAATGTCCAGCTGCTTGATTTCCTTATGAGTGGTCTCGAAGTTTTAAGCAAGCCTATGAGTTTATTTTAACAAAGACAAGAGAGTTTTTGTTCGTAGTATCGAAACTTTTGTTTCATTTTCCTCTGAACGCTAGAGAGCAAATGCCGGATTAGAGATTGCTGTTCCCACACGATTTTTTATTGAAGGACTAAAGCTTCACGAGCATGGTCGAATTTTTGAAGAAATAGAAAGTGTTCATTTTCTGGCAGCAGAGGAACTTTTTTCGAAAATGAACTGTTTTTTATTGATTTAATGCTGCATGGTTATCGACTTGCTAGCGTACAGACTGCTGACAGACCTAAGATGTCCGACTCAGACCGACTGATGACAGATTTAAGATGTCAGTTGATTTAATGGTGTTGTAAGAAGCTCAATCTATTTCCGATTTTCCTACTCAGTGACAAGCCATCCAGACAATGTCTGAAAGGCACTACGACAACAATGAGAGAATGGAACTATATTTCGCTACAACACTGTGATGCAGCCCTGAAATTCTATGAGCGCAATGACATTGTTTTATTGAATCAAATTCCCTGAAATTTCATGAACACAATTTCATTGTTTTATTGAGTCAGATTCTCTGAAATTCCATCAGCGCAATGGAACTGTTTTTTTGAGTCGGATTCACTCGCACGACTTGTATGTAAATATTTGTATTTATAAATTTCGTACGATTCATTTGGATTCATTTGCATGACTTGTGTGTAAATATTTCCACTTAATTGTAATTTTCGTACAGTCCATGCAATTATAATTTGGTTCACAAGTGAGCCACTTAATATGGTTCAAAAGAAAATCATTCCAGCCAAGTAGACGTAACATGAGCGTATAATATTTCTTTTATTCAGATGTAAACTTTCATGATCGTGTGCTGGAGGACTGTGCGTACGCTTTCTATTACGTGAGGGAATTATCCTACTTTTTTGTTCACTCATGCATCTAAATCAAGTAGGGCAAGCGCTTGATTTTACTTTTCATTCGGCGCTGAGGAGATCAGAAAAATGGATAGTAATTAATACCCGCACTAATCGATTTGTTTATGTTCAGTTTTTCTCCATTCATATTTCTTCAAGTTATTTTTCCATACTTTCAGTGGTATAGTGTTATTTTCTCACACCGTCTGTTTTCAAACTGTGGTCTTGTTTTCAATTAGAGTCGATACGATTTGATACTTCTAGTAAAAATTCATGGTAAGGATAATTGTATCGCTACGCGTTCTTTGCCAATTATTAAATTCTACATGGATCGTGAGCTTATTGAGGTTGAAGAGTTGAAATTTTAGCGCAAGATAAATATTAATGTACATTGATTGTATCACACCAATTAGTGTTGAAAACGACCACTTATAGCTTTGGATTAATCTTCCCAAGGAGTGAACATTTAGTGTCTAGAATGTTGCGCTAATGCTAAATCTTTTCATCAAATTATACATTGAACTAGAAAACAAAGCCAAATTGAGAGTTGCTTCTTGAGCATCTTATTCTATTTGAGATCTCATGCAACTCTTTCGTTCGGAAGTACTTCATGGACTTCAATTATTTTCTAATTGTAACTCATGAATTGTGTTTCGCAAAACCACGGACATTTTGTTTGAAATTGTTACCTCTAATAATATTTTGAGGAAGGACTCATGTATTTCGTCTACTCTAAAATCAAACATTTATCATGAGATTTTTATTCTTTATAAGTCACTTGCGTGAAGGAATATTTTTTATAGAACATTCAAAAGAGAATGTGAGGTCCTGAGCTAAAGGGTTAAGTGTGACTTCCTTTTGTTGAAATAAAAGCGGTGTATTGTTTTGTCGCAGACGATCATTTTTTCAGTTCGCTGCCATTCTTTTTTACCCCGTATTACTTTCTTCATAAACTGTTATCGTGTTTCTCAAATTTTTTTCAACTCTCGTGTTTCTATGCTCAGGATCTGGGGACATGCTTTGTGCGCAGATCAGACGTTCTTCTCACTCCTTACTAAACGGTGCCTTGCTCTTATTCCTCATGGGAAAATCTTTGTCATGGATAAGGCAGAAACTTGCCAAATCTAATCTGGTATTTATTATTCTTAATCAGTTAACACTCTCCTCTATTCATTCTTGAAGAAAGGGATTTTCTTTGTCCTTGAGAGTGAGTTATCACAAAATACTTTGGGCCAAAAACTCATGGTTCTAATAGGGTAAGCGTAAGCCAGTTTTATTTATACTTAAGTACTCATATTATCGCTGAGACCGTAAGAGAAGGGAACTTCTGACTTTTTCTTTTAAGAAGTCGTAAGCTGATTAATGGCTTCAGCGCTCAACACTTGCCCCGCGACGTGAGCCGTCGGTGGTCGCGGAGGGGATTTCCATAATTCTGCTAACCAAGCAGTGGTCACGAACTCAACTTTTATAAACACATAAGCAAAGCTAAATGAAAGAATGATCCCGTTGATGTTTCTTGTTTCAACATTGCTTATAACGATTAGCTTCAAATTTGAGTTGGATATTGAATTTTAATTTAACCCATCGCATTCGACGTGTTAATTTGTTAACTGAATACAACAATAGAGGAAAAACAGAAGCAAAAACGATCTCAAGAAGTTGAGCTTGAACGTGCTTAATGTCTCAAAAAAATTTACCTTTTGAGCGAAATCTAATGGGACGGACTACTTTAGAAAGACCGAGCTGCTCACACAAAAACTGAGTTTTTACGTGTGTTGTAATTAGGACTTTCGAGTGTCCTTAAAAATGCCCAAGCGTCCTTATGCCTAAGGCTTCTAATTATGTGATTTTCTAAAATTGCATTTGGAAATTCTTTGAAGTTAATTTGTTGTAGCGGTCATTTCTGGAGGTGGCCTAAAAAGTCATTAATGTTGCCCAAAATGAATAAATACTTGCACCACGCTGTCCTTTGACGAACGATGCTCATTTCTCTTTTTGAAGGTACTCATAATATCACTTCGGTAATGAGTTTGAAAGGATTGTAAATAATGCACGTTGATGCACGACACTACCAGTGCTGAACTGCCTGAACGAGTGCACCCTTACAGACAGTAACATTACACACTGCGTCGATAGTGACGGACTGCCCTCGTCTCAACAACAATTACAGAGCACCGGCTTTTATTGAGCGCTATTGAAGCAGTGTAAAGTGAATCGCAAGTGTGGCTCTCTAACAATTGCTTGTTGAGTTGAAGTGTTTCCGACGCACACGCTGTGTGTTGAGCTTGTAATGAAGTCATTCCAACGCACACGCTGTATGTTGAGCTTGTGCTGAAGTCATTCCAACGTGCACGCTGTGTGTTGAGCTTGTGCTGAAGTCATTCCAACGCACCCGTTGTATGTTGAGCTTGTGCTGAAGTCATTCCAACGTACACGCTGTGTGTTGAGCTTGTGCTGAAGTCATTCCAACGTACACGCTGTATGTTGAGCTTGTGCTGAAGTCATTCCAACGTACACGCTGTGTGTTGAGCTTGTGCTGAAGTCATTCCAACGTACACGCTGTGTGTTGAGCTTGTGCTGAAGTCATTCCAACGCACACGATGTGTGTTGAGCTTGTGCTGAAGTCATTCCAACGTACACGCTGTGTGTTGAGCTTGTGCTGAAGTCATTCCAGCGCACACGATGTGTGTTGAGCTTGTGTTGAAGTCATTCCAACGTACACGCTGTAATGGAGTCCTCTTAAAAAATTGACCATCGAGAAACTTCCAATTGAATGTTCGACAAGCCTGGATGGAAAGCCGTTATTTCAGAAACATTTCGTCAAAAATTCTATTTCATTATGAAAGGTAGCAAAAGTTGAACACACGCTAAAAGCTCTATGTAGAAGAGTCTTGATGGCATTAAGTTTAAAACGGAAACTACAAAAATTAAAAAACTCATAAGCGTTATAAGAGGCCGCCATTGATTACTGCTCCTAAAAAGCAATTTTATTTGTTTCACCTTTTTTCGGCAACCAATCGGAAAAATTGAAAATTTTTTCATAAATTGAAAAATTGAAAAAATTGAAATTGAAAAGTCAATTTTCAGCTATAAAGATAAGCTCCCCAAGGCTATGCTCTCTTCCATTGTTTACAAGTACAGTTGCGCAAAATGTGCGTCAGAATACGTCGGGCAATCTACCAGATCCCTTCGTGTTCGTGTAGCAGAGCATGCCGAACGGAGCTATCGAACGACCTTGCCTCTAAAAACTCCTCCTCACTCTGCTGTTCGCTCTCTCGTAGAGAAGTGCTACCTTCCCGTTCGCTTAGACGATTTTAAGATTGTTGCTACCTCATTTTTTTAAATAAATCTCGGTATTCTTAAATCGCTTTTCATCATGAAAGACAAGCTAGCTTTAAAGGACAAGCAATCCTCCTATCCATTACAAATAGCTTCTTAATTTTCAAATGTTTTTCAAACGGCCTTATGTTGTTAAACGATTTTTCAGATGCTGAAGATGACCTTAGAGGTCGAAACGTTTGGTTTTTTAGTTCTCTTGTTTGAAAAAAATATAATGGTTAATTTGAGAGTTACTGTCCTTGTTTTTTTATTTATTTTGAAATTATGCAAAAGGCCAAACTTCAATCCTTATCAACACGTTGTTATGTTTTAGATCTGTTCTTTGCTCTTTTATCTATTTCAGACTTTTGGAATGGCCATGGTTTTTAAATTCCCTTTTCAAATTGCACCATAGAATACAGCGTTGCACTATTTCCTTGATCTATAGTTATGTGATGCCATATTGAACGAAATAGTTCTAAATTTAATTTTAAATGTTATTTTTAAAGCAGTCACAAATTGCCAGCCATTCGAAGGGGATATTAAGTGTGTGATATGAAATCTGTTGCAGGATGTCTTTGAAATCAGAATGATTATTCCCCATTGAAATTATTTCATGTTGAAGATTAATCAAGAACACCACCATAAAGAGAGTCGCAATTTATCATTCAACAACCGAATGCTCTTAAAGTGAAACCCATCCTCTGCGTATTTTTCTGATGCCGATACTGGGGTTGATGTCCAGACGTACAGTTATAGGATGGAGTGATATTCTTATTTTTTATTATGTGTACCTTACAGCGATAACGACTTACCGTCCTTACAGTATAAGTATAACCATTGCAAGGAGCTCCAAGGCCTAACTTTAAAAGTCACTTTAAATAGAAATTTAGATGTAGGTTTCGTGAGAACGCTTCGATCGAAATCCAGATAGGTTCAGTTACTTTCTACCATGAAATTAGTCGAGACGGACTCCAGGTTGGCCGTCATCCCAATGTCGCTATGGGTGCTAATCAGTACCCATAATATTGTCACTTACTGATGGTACTATTTACACAGCTCTGCGTGAGAATGATGCATTCCTCTAATTGAAATGTTTATTAATACCCTGGACGAATAAAAGTAAGATTAAGGACCCTACTGATAATACAAAGCATTTCGCATAAATAGAGTCTGACTTTACGGGCCCTGTGACATTGTATTGGTAGACGGCTGCAAATTTTCAAGATTTTAGGCTCATTTCCCTCAGTGACCTGCTTTGTAGAGTGTCACAAGTGAGTCGTGATTCAACACTTGATTTGCCCTCACTTTTTACATCACCCAGTTTCAGACGTGTTCTAATGGGAATGTCGCAATACTTGGAGGCCATAGGACGTAGAAGCCTTTCCATATTTGCTATACTTTTTTCTTGATGCCGATGCTGTAGTAGGGGGTGAACTTTGCGCTTCGACGTTTTCTAGTACTTAATGTGTTTCAACCATGGTAACAGAGGCAGAGTCTTCGTTTTAACAACTGAGGGGGTATCTACAAACGCGATGGCATCACTTTTATTGTAGCGAAGTTCCCTGTATGGATAGGGTGTTCCTCGTGAGGCGAGGTCTTTTGTAGCGTAACGTAAAATTTGGAGGAAGAGGGGACGAGAAGCCTGAGAATCCACTCCTGCCAGTGATGTTCCATCTCTGTAATTTTTTCGTGTCCTGAGTAGCAGCTCACTCTTCGAGTGAACTTTCTCGAGCATTTTTAATTATGTCGATTTTTCTTCTTATTTTCTTAATTATCTTATTATTTAAAAGTGATCAATGAATAATTTATTGATTGACACTTGGACTATACTCTGACATTTGGCTGAATAAGTAGATTAACATGGGAGGAATTATCGTGTTATGAATATCATTTAACCTGGCAACCAATCCCAAGAGCCAGGTACTTCATCTAATTACGAGATGTAAAGCAGAACAATCTTGACTCTACTTTAACGAGAATTGGGAAAAAAAAATAATTCCCTCAGCATTGTGTAACACATCAAAAAAGTGGAGTACCACCAGCTTCAAGGCTTCCACCATCTTGTTTCACATCTATGCATGAATTTGTTTAAAATCATATCAAACTCAAAGCCGCTCATTTTGTACGATGTTACAACTCCACTTGTCGTAGAGAAAGGGTTCGAACTGATAAAAAATGTTTTCTACTGTACGACGATACGTCAAATGAGTTGGGATATTAGCTAGGAGAGACTACTGCGGTCGATGACATCACATACATAGTACATAATTCAATTACTGCATAGATCGCTCCGACTGTTTAACTTCGTTTTGGCTGACCGAGCTGTGTTGACCGAGAGCGACTCTGATCTCGATCGATGAACTCTCTGGTCTTTTGCTAATGGAATCGTGACCTTCATTATGCGGGACTTTTTGGCCAGGCGTAGTTGCTCATGAAATAGTACAAATATGACTCCGGGTCCACCATCGGCTTTACGGCCAGATCCAATGAAATCACCGTTTCCTAGGCCTTATAATCACTGCTTTAGCGATTTACCCAGGAATATTCGGCAAAGCGCCATCACGGGAGAAACTAACGAGATTGAAATGCTCCAACGTAGGTTGATTTTTTATTTATTTTGTGCTTATAGGCCTTGATCATAGAATTTCAATAGATCTTCGCAAATGCGCGTTTTTACAACTTTAACTGCTGAAGTTAATTGTTACTGTTATCGTAAACTATTGAATTAATCTGCTGCTGACCTTTGTGCCGAAAAGTTACGAACACCCAAAAAAATGTAATTATTGAGATCAAATTTCCTGTACAAGAGTTTTCAACGTAAAAACGAGCTAAATGATGGACGTATTGATGAGGAGGTTTCTTTTAAATCATCTAGTACAATACTCATTCGAAACTCAATTTTAAGGTTCAGGTCGATTTACAAAAGTGAGAGGAAGTATTTTTCGATCGACTGACTTCCCGTCCACTTGAGCATGTCTGCAAATACTTGCAACTCTCACAAACCGCAAAAAACTCGAGAAATAAATGTTTTTGAATGGAGGAGATCAACCGATCCTTGCATCGTTTATGTCAATAAAGCTTCCTAGGGATTTCCCGTCCGTCCTTTTTTATCAAGCGACTGATGCTTAGAAGGACTTGTTTTGTTTACAATTTCTGTCTCACATTTGAAAGAAAATT
This sequence comes from Platorchestia sp. MABIK, assembly GCA_014220935.1. NCBI lineage: Eukaryota > Metazoa > Arthropoda > Malacostraca > Amphipoda > Talitridae > Platorchestia > Platorchestia sp. MABIK. Next base: position 65,879 of record JACJUY010001164.1, on the reverse strand, counting down.
TACCAAGATGCCCTTTTTACTGATGCTATCCCGACCGATAATTATAGGGGCTCGACTCTTGGGCTTGTCCTTTCATTATAATGTGTTTCGAAAGTCTTATATATGCAAAACTTCAGTCATTTGAGGGGAGCCCTGATTTCCAGTAGTCGACATTTATGCAGATGCGGCTGTCCCATTGAAGACCAATAAATCCGTTCAAGATCATTTCCATTGCTTCTTTAGGACCAAATTTGGTCTGAGATTGTCTCCATTTGACACGTTTATGTTAAACAAAAAGATTATCAGCTCTATCAACATAAGCGGCTTGGGTAAGGTGGCCTCTGCTAGAACTGAGCTCTGAACTAAATACAGTCATACCTTACCTTACGAAACTAATTCGTGCCACAAGTAGTTTCGTTGCGGGAGTTTTTTTCGTAAGTAGAGTCGCATTTTATATGTAAAAGGCCTGATTCGTTACAAGACCCAGTACTAACCTCTAGATCCTTGAAAAATGATAAAAGCACACTAATTGTGTATGAAATACGTGTTCAAAGTAAAAGAAAATTATTTATTAAACCTCTAAAATGAACATGAGAGGTAAATCATTTACTATTCACTCTATCGCGCCAATTTCAAAAACAAAATGCAGGATGCTGCAATTGTATTTACGTTTTGGGGGATTCGGGTGGCTGAGAAACCGAGCGCACATTATTTGAATTTTTGAGATTTCGCGTTTCGTATCTTAAATTTTCTTCCGAATTAAGACACGGCAATTTTATGTACAAGCGGTTTCGTAACTTGGATTATTCGTGAGTTTGGTCTTTCGTAAGGTGAGGTGTGACTGTAACTCTACAAATGTAGTCTTTCTGTAAATTACGGTGTTATTGTTTTGTTTTATTGAAACATCTTTGATCGCCTCATACCTCTTCTTGACTATGTTCAGAAACATAAAAGTTTATCACACAGCAGTCCAGCTATTCAAATTAGGTAATATTTTAGTGACGTGGCCATGGCTAAGGAAATTGATTTTAGAAAAAAAAATTTTGCCCTAATGATTGGTAAGTAATCTTCGGAGTAAAAACTCATTACTATCATAATTATTACCATTAATTGAAACTGTAGTTTAATTCAAAATTCAACTGTAAAAAGATAATAACTAAACACTTGAACGAGTCCTTAAATAGAATGCTTTAAATTTAAAAAATTCAAAATATAACTTCCATCGCGTGCAAACAGTCGTCCGCAGTCTTCAATACCCTCACCTAATGAATTCAATAACTTGAAACAATTGCTAATACTTACTAAATTTTGAATTTAATTTTAAACATTCTTTTAGCGCCAATACCTAAATACCGTGAAAATCTCTTATTTCAATTATTTCAAGGTGACTCAATTTTGGTAATTTTTCCACCGCATAAACTTTTGTGTATATTTGTTATCTATTACACAAACTTTGAAATCAGACTAAGCTTGCATTTTGTGTCGCGTTTTAACGCTTATATCCAAATCCTATCAAATAAATGATAATTAGCAACTACGTTGCACAGGTTAGCAATATCATGGCCTTTGGCATGTGAATAACTCGAATAGCACACACTCTTAGTCAGTCCTTGGGCTTATCTTCTCTCACTTAGACCTGGAATATTTTCTCCGAAAGCCGAATACAGTTCTAAGTTAGTGATAAAACAGTATCATAAGTTTAATTGCACATTACTTACACTAGATGTTTCCCACTTGAACTTCATTCTGCCACTCTGAATCAGCAATTTAGTTTCAATCTGTTGAATTTATTGCCTTTACTTCTTGGTTCTATCTAAGTACATTAGCGATACATCAGTCACAAAATGATTACCTTGGATCTGTCCATTCTCTTCTGGTGTATTGCGTGGCTCAAAATGAAAGGTAAAGAATTGTCATTTACATATAGAATGTAATCCACTTACCTCATGTGTGGAACAATGTATGTAATATCTCGTCCTAGAGTTGATATCTACTATCCTTGTTCATTTGAACGGTGGCTGGTGCGCTGATGCGCCAGCGCCTTGGAGCGTGAGGAATTAGATAGGAATCAGAGTTACAATGTTAGTCTTTTCTTTCGGCAAACTCTTCAAATTTAACTATTTCCCAAGTAAAGTTTGGTGATCAGGAGCACTCAGCATAGAGCAACCGTGCAATTCAACGTCAGTGTGAAGATTACTGGTGTTGAAACCACTCAGCTTTTTCGAATAAAAATGCTTTGGCACTAAAAATAAGCGTTGGTGACAATTAAACAGATTTCCAAAGCTGTGAAGCCAACTTCATACTTTCGTAGAATTCAACTTAACTTAGGAGTAGACATCACAGGATTGAGGAAATGAAATAATTCCTCCCGTTTCTGTCGTAACAATGACAAAACATTTTGCGATTTCAACAATTTTGCATAAGTATTTAGAAATACTGTTCTGGTTTATTGTTGTTGTGAACTCTATTTACGATGAATTTTGAAATGACATCGTTAAGTTAAAGAAAGTCTTCCCTACAGATTTCTAGACAGAAAGTGTTCATGAAGTGTCAGGAAGTTCTCCCATTTGTCTCTGAGATTCCTGATTAACGCAGCCAATTGTGACTTCGCACACGATGTTATTTTCTGCCCCCAAGTTCTTACTTTCATGATCGATCTTTGCGGTCGTGATACGAACTTTTTGCCATAACTTCCTTAAGTGAACTTTCGCTAACTTAATTATGTGGACACAAAACTGATCAGCGGGAAACTGCGTTTAGATATGGAGTTTCACTGAGAATGTCAATCATCAATGTTATTCTCACGTATTGCATTCACGGAGGTAACTTAATTATTGAGCGTGCGAGAAATGATTACCTTTAGCTCTGTGAGTTTTGAAGATGATAACGTCAGTTACTTTGAGTTTAGAAAAAGATGACTAAAGATTTGTCGTGAGGTTAGACTAATTTTGGTTGGGATTCAATTTTGTTGCTCAACACAAACTCAAAGAGCCAAAGAAAGATAAATGGGGAGAAGAAAGAAAGAAAAAAAAGAGTTAATTTCCAATTGAATTGGGGCACAATATGTATCACAATATTGTTATTTCAAAATTTCTAAATATGGAATTATTAATTAGCACTGAAGTCATTATATGTATGAAAATAGGAATGGTAATAGTTGAGTAAAATATTGAGAGAGGCATTAATGAGCAATCCTCATGATTAGTTCACTGAAAGTTCAAAGAAGTTTATTAATACTAGCAACATAAGAAAGAGGATGAACATTGTTCAGCATGCCTTGGGGAACATAATCTCTGTTAGCCCCATTTCCGTCTAAATTGACACATGCGCTTAGCGATTCGGCGATAGTAACCGATTTTTTTTAAAGTATAGTGACTGAAAATAGCTTATTGTACATGCGAAACAAAAGAAATGGCTGCTCGGAAATTCGAAACTAACTTTTGTGCACACATTTCAACGCGTACCTCGTTACAAGCGAGCGCCGATCTCAGATAACCTGCCTCATATCACGATTATTTTAGATAATGTTATTCCTAAATAACGCTGGTAGAAAATGAAACAGTGAAGTAAACAGTTATGTAGATGAGCATATAAGGTGAAAATAATTTGTAGGTCCTAACGCCATTTGCTGGTAAATCAAAGCTTGATAATCACCGCCAGGTAATTTTGGACATCACAATTTGTCATAATTATTTTGTATATAACTGGTGGTGGGTTTGAGCGAAAAATCGTCAACAGAGCTTCTGAAGTTGAGTGGTCTGCGAAAACGTTCAAACTCTAAAAATCAGTGCAGCAAATAGGAATCTCAATGTATCCCATGAAGAAAGTTTCCATTTTTTCTTTCAAAATAATTCTGGTAATCGACCTTTGAGCTTTCCAATAACGGTATAGCAAAGTATATCTAAAAGTAGTAAATCGGTAATTTATCTAAAGCTACCGCGTTGAGGGTTAAAAAGAAGTCACAGTCTTACCTATTTTGCACTAGACACTTAAATCTGTATAGTCAAAATTACAGGAAATGTAAATGACTTAAACTACATAATTCATTTAATGACGGAGCGAAATTACACGTTTATGAGGCAATATTTACATTGTGATTTGTTAGAAATTGGAATTTGACTTCTAACAATGTCGGACGGTGGTGAGACAGGCAATCTGTTGCGCGACGTAGCCAACGAGGTTAGAATGGGTTATTCCAACATCCTTGGACATAGCATCCTCGAGAGATGCGTGCAATCTTTGTGTTCCTCTTGAATGGGGAGGAACGGGCCTGTGTTCCTGATAGTGTCTGTCTTCGTCAGTGCGGCACCGACACTTGCGGCAGAAGTTTGTTTGGCTACGTCAGCCTTACCGGATTCTCCCTTATTTTGATTCTACTTTTTTACTCGAGAGGAAGACTGACAAGTATTTTCAATATCCTGATTATCCTGCACCATACTTTACTTGACGTCTCGTAGCGATGCTGTTTACAATAGCTGAAACACTTTTCCTGTGGAAACTATCTTATAACTTTGGAAATAACGATCCCGGCGAACCGTTTATTTACCTTTTAATGTAGTTATGAATATTTACAAATAAACTTATTCGTAAATGAAGTGCTGAATTCTTTCCTTGATGAAATATTTCTTTTTTGCGTTTAAAATGTTTAAATATCGGAATCTTATCAGAGTGTTATTACTTTTTTATCATTTATTCATTATTTACAAGGCATTATTTCAGTCACAAAATAGCAAACGAGCCCCGCAGAGGATACAATTACTGTTTCCAAGGGAATTAGCGCCCCTAAAGTGAACATGTAAGGCCCCGAGCTAAGAGTTTGGTGGGCCATTTTTTGTTGAAATAAATGGTCTTATTTTGTCACGGATGTTTTCGGTTCGTTGCTCTGACTTTCTTCTCCAGTTTTTATCTCATTTTCTAACCTTGTTTCTCAACATACTGTATCTATGCGCGCGGGATCGTGTGCGGGGACACTCCTTGCGCATAGATTTTGCATTGCCTTTAACTCCATTCTAAATGGTGCTTCCATCCTTCCTCTTTCAGAATATCTTTGTTGTGGTAAGGTAGGCTGAAACTAACTTATATAATAAATCAGTATAACGAACAGAAGGGCCTTCAATATTTGAATTGTTGACATTCGTTAGGGAATTTTTTTTGCGGTTTTAGTGAATATCACTTCAGCGGGGCACAGCGCTTCATTCAGAGGCTTTTTAAATTTTTTGAAATTTATGTTGTTGCAGTCTTGTTTAACAGCAGATTTTCTGCCATCGTAAAATTTTCTTGGCATGAATCGATTGAGTGAAAAAAATTTGCTAGCTAAAAATTCCTTGATGATTCATCGCACTTTCAGTGTACACAAGCTGCAATTCGTTAAAGTATCAATTTAAGAATTTTTGAAAATCGCGTGCAAATTCGTTCAATCAGATCTTAGTATCGGACCCCGTCCTTGGAGAATCTAGGGGATGACTTTCGTTTGGTATTTGTTTCATGTTCTTTTGTGTGCCAACTTCAATATTTCACCATAAAAACTAGGTTTTATACAGCTGTTTCTTACTAATATGTTTGTACTGATAGATATTTTGTGGGAATGAATTAGAAGCCTCAGGAGTATTTCCAACTCACCAGAAGACGACATGTGCATTTGGTTAAGCTCCCCTGCAGGGTAGTTTGGCAACCCCACCCTATACAAAATTTTTGTGAATGACCTGTTTCTAATTCAGCTACTTGAAGAGGTTACCAACAAAATCCCATGCAAGTTTAGATTTAAAATCGAACTTAATTCCTTTAAAGCTCTTTCTCTTTCATTTCGCAATACATTGTAGCACATTGTTTTCATGACCCCAGAACACAAACCAGATGACCAGTGTTACACTATCAGCGACCCTAAGTGAGCATTTACCCATTCTTAGGAAAACCAAGCGACAAAGCACATGTTTTGAAAGCGCAAAATTTCAAAGAAAAGAACTGTCCATGTTTTTTTCCTTTCATAATGTACTGTAGGGTGCCTTTATAACCTCTTGAAAGATACTGAGGATGTTGACTTGGGTTGAGAGTAAGGTAACCTCAGGTCCATCTAAACTACAACGGGTAGGATATACTCTGATTGATGTGCTATGGTTTATATCCTTACAGACTACTTTCTTTTAATATTAACCTGTGCATCATGTAGCTGCTGAGAAGCTACTGCAGTTCATCCTCCTCATCGGGGTAACTATGAGAACTAGCACTCCCGGGGGAAATGTGAGGCGCTAGGACCTCATTATTTTGAACTGGACTAGTTATTTTTTATTTGGGACGATCCCTTTTCCGATTCACTGCTGTCCTGTTTCCAGCTTTTATTACTGGTTTCTATGTCTTCATCTACCAGTTTTTTCCCAAACTTAGAGTTCCTTTGCGCTAGAAATCTTGTGTAGAACGTACCTTATGTATGGATTTTCCGTTCCCTTCTTTCTTTTGAACATCTTTGTTGTGGTTAGGGAGGCTTGGATTTAAGTCGTCCGTTCTAATCTTGAGCTGTTCAAAGGGGAAAAGTTTTCCGAAGCACTTTTTTGCTGTTGGCGAAAGCTGGTGGCGGACCTGGATTTGCTGAGACCTCTGTTATGAATTATCCAAGTTAAGTTCACGAATTTGGCACATTTGTTGAGCAGACACGACACGTCATCACTGCACACGCACGCAGCGCTGACACGAAAAATGCCAACGGAGGCAAGACTTGTATGAGAATTTTTCACATCCCGCTACTCTGATGTGCAAGAATTCAGTTGTGCAAGCTCGGTGATCTAGGAGTGATTTGCTCGATCCAATTAGACATACGTGTGAGATGTATTACGACTTCATTTGGTGCTCTGGTTGAAGTTACGTTATCATCATAAAGTTCAACTTGTGGTCTTGTTTCTGACTTTGAAGTACTTAGACTTGATTTAACACGTTGACTCCGATTGTGCGGTTGCTCACGGTCAGTTTGGTTAGGCTAGAAGGAGTCGTTTTGAAAAACTCTAATACAACTATAAAACTCTAATTTTCTGCTCTAATCCATTTTTAATCTTTTTGAAAAGTGTAAAGAATACACTTGAACCATAATGTGCTACCTTTTACTCTAAAATTTATTACTGAAAAGGTAACAAAATAGTTTAAATGTTATTTGCATATTACGGTACGTAAATGAGCAATTTACCTAGTGGTACACATATGTACCACTTCTGAGTCAACGTGTTAAATTTTCAGCTGACAATTTTTTGTATTATCATTCTGGTGTTACTCAGAGCTGACCTGATATTTCGCGTCTGAGGTTGTAAGGCGGTCTTTTCAAAAGTCGATAATTATTGTTTAATAACTTTTTCATGTTTTTATGAGAATTATTTGCCAATGAAATCGTGTTATATGAGCCCGCATCCTTGCGTTATTGACCACCGGTTGTTTGGGCCTCCGTGCGTCGATCTGGCTTCCTGCGTGGCGCCCCTCCAATTAATAATTCAAACTGCGCCACATTATGGCATCGATTGCGTTTTTTGGGGCCAGTGAGAGGCAGGCCGTTTTACTGTGTCCTCCAGGGGACCGTGTTATCGTACAAGTTTTGCTTGCGTAACGAGCATCATATTTTAGAAAAAATTAGGTCTCTTCTAGCTCATCAGAAATGTTTTTTATGTTCTTAAATACGTTTTCATGTGTGTGAATGAAGATATAAGAAAAATAGAATGCTTTCATTTTGTACGCGAAGAAATGAACCCGGTTTACCGCATGTGTCCTGTACCTTTGTCGTGGTAATTGAAGAGTATTATTTTACTACCGTAGGGATGTTCGCCATTCCCATAATTCCCATTCACTGCTGAAAGTGACGAAGAAGATGTGCTTGAACAGAAAGTACTCGTAATTGGAATTTTTGAGAAATGTTATTTGTGTTAAAAAATTGTGGAACTGATAATAGATTTATTTTGAATGAAAGCATCGAAGACGAAGATCTTCATTCGTCATTGAATCAGAATGGACAACTAAACTAAAAAGTTTTTCAACCAGAGTTAAACGGAGAATATGTTAAGAAAAAGGAGAGAAAAATGAGAAGCGGGAGCATGACTGAAATGTCTTTTGCTACGGAGTCAATGCTTCCGCCAGCATTTTTCAAATAAAAAGAAATGAAATTACACAAATCGAAGTATAAAAATGTATAAAATGTCGCCCCACGTCGTCTTCGCTCGATATCAACAATGGCGCCAAAATATAAGGAAGAACCAGGGATCCATCTACAATATTCTATAACTGACGAGCGTGCTCAGTAACTTTTGCACAAAGAGATCTGTGAATGGAACGTTTATATTGCGATACGTATGTTGTGAATGTTTAGAACAATATCAGAAGTGAGGCTCACATGTTATCGGCATGTAAATTTTTACATCGATGGTTTGCATCATTTTCAACGTTCTCTGTCCAAAATGTACGTGCGGCAAATGCTAAGACAATTTGCTAAAGAATTTTTTGATGTACCATAATTTTAATTTGCGTGCATGACAGGGGTGCGTTCAACTAAGCGAATTCAGAACAGTTTTGCCCTTACAAGTGTGTGAATCCATCAAGGTCTACCAGCAATGGATTGATAAGGAATTGTAAATCACTCTGAATAAGTTATCTATGTCGACTATTTTTCATGTATTTACTGATGTGGGTAACCTGAACGGTTAAATTCTTTATAGACCAACCGCAACGATAACAAATCGATACCCTTTAAGTCGTATTCTTTACAAGTAAATGATTAATTGTAGTTTAATGATAGTAGTTGAGCAAGTGAATTTCGTTAGAATCGTTGCATACAGGATTTACCAAAGACAATGATTCTAAGACTGATTTTGATCGGACTTTCATGAATGATTTTTTAGATAACACTATAACACACATTTTCCTGGGAAGAAAGTAGTTCTCATCAAAACGCAGGTGTTAAAATACACAGTGTTGACAATAGACTCCTCTTTTTGCTCAACTTACTCCACTCTAGTACTTCAGCTGTTAATCACGCCGCCAGTATAGCCTGTTGCTCAATAATTACACAGTAATTTGAGTTTGTTGACCTATTACATCGTATTTAGGGTCTGTTGTTGAACTGGACCGTGGGCCTGATGCTCAACCATACCGTAGTTACCGTCTCTTGTTCTACAGGGTGGCCGCTAAAAAAGTAGACGGTTTAAAAATGCTGTAGTTTGTAAAACATTAGTGGTAGAAGGCTGAAATAGGATTCATAGAAAAGATGAGGATTTAAAGTTTTTATTTCATTTTAATGATTTTGTTTATTTGGCATTCTAGGACAGGAACAAGAGTTAACGTGGTAAGGATTTTAATTAACGATAAAAAACGAAATCAGTGAAAAATTTATCTGCTCAGACACAGGTAAAGAAAACTGCTCGTCATTTTATTCTCAAAATTTTTTTTTATTAAAATTATATAAAATGGAACGTCATCACGAAATCTCACCGAGGGATAAAGATCGGAGGTTGTTATGTCGCAGTAGAACTATGAACATGAGCAGTTTTGATCAAATATTGTTTGATAATCTAATTTTTAGTGCTGAATATCACATTTACTAAAAAGGTATGCAGAACACACAAAATTATCGAAGGAAAATAATGAGGCATATTTCAGCCGCCTACCACTAAGATTTTACAAACTACAGCATTTTTTAAATGGATACTTTTTCACCGGACACCCTGTATTAAACCGTGAGTACGGTCTGCTTCACAATTACATCGTAATTACTTTCTGCTATTATGTGAAACCGTCCGTACGGTCGTCTGTCGAATTAGACCGTCATTAGTTCTCCATAAACCGATGCGCACCTGCGCTTGCATACGCAACAAGAGCGCGGCAAACGTTGGCGTTTTGGGGTTTGCAGATCAGTTTCATGCGTACCTCGAGCCTGTCATTTGAGTCTAAAGTGATTTCCACCAATATATCACGTTATCGCGTAAATTCCAAACGTAATATTAAAAAAACATCAAATTTAGCGGTTTTGCAAAAGTTCTCCTGAAACCTAAGGGTATTTGCGGGTCTGACATTTCAAAGTTAAGCTTTTCGAAACTGAAAGTATATTTTTTCCTGTGACATTAAAAAATATAGAAGTCAATTGAAAGGGTTAAGTCATAGATAACCATAGAAACTACCTTAACGATTAAATTCAAACTTTTTTCATGTTGAAAATATGAACAGAACTTGTGGAATAACCTGACATTATTGTATATTGTATTTTTATGCCTATCCATCGTGAAATTGAGCCGAAACGTATAATTGCATTTTTATATCTCTACCATTGTCATCCTGCAAACTTTCCTCTGTGAAACTACACTCTCTTAAATATCTATTATTTAGAGCACAATTGAAAATCCCGATGTCAGGCTTCATACACTAGAGGAACTTCGTTAGAATCTGACTGCAAACCTCCGTCAGGAGATAGAGCCATTGTATAGTTGTTAGACTGACAAAGAAAAAAAAAGTTCCAAGACAGTTCACCATTTTTTATCACACTTTATTGATTTCTATATGTATATACTTGTGGTCAAGCTATCAAAGTGATTCATAATGTTCTCTGTCTAACATTATTTATGAAATTAGAACCTAAAAATGATATCTCATTGTTTTTTCGAATGGTGAATGTCTTTAGGCGTAATTATTGCTCGCAGTAGCTGGCATGAAAGTACATACAGTAGATACAGAAAACAGTGAAGTGGTGTTTTCATTAAACGCTCGGGCTGCACTGCTCGCAAAAACTCATTCTGTCTCATGACTAACTCTTTAAATGTGAGATATTAATTCGTTCACAGCCTCAAATATTAATTCGTTTCATCGCACAACTTTGAACCGTCATCACAGCACAGAAAAGTTTGCGCTCTTTAATAGTGTTTGACTTTCAACGAATGAAAAAAGTTTCGAAAAATTGAGCTACCTCTTGGAGATATTGAAGGAGACATTGCGCGTAGGCCGTGCTCAGGAAAACTCTTACCTAGCTTGTTGCTGACGAGCTACTTAAATGTCAAGTTTATGAATATCACATTCTGGTGTATTTCAGTCAGTATTTACATCAGCAAATATAAATGTTCTCTAAAGTGGTACTTGTCAACTTCGGCGCTAAAACTTGTGCCACGTCAGCAGGCAAAGTACATTAACTTGGACCAACTGACAGTTGCTTGTAAAATTGGTAGGATTCAGCATTTTGAAACTTGATTTTGAAATATTCAGCCTCTAGCCTTTAGATTTTGCCAGGTGCTGTGAGGCATTTGGAAAGCATTAAGCCCCAAGCAATGGACAGCAAAATATATCTAAGCAAGAAAGAGTCAACGTGAACTAACGCCTTTCCTTGGTGCTTATTCCCATAAAATAAATCTGTACTTCGAGTTTAATCGATTCGTCGTTTGCTTTCAAGTATACGAGCATTGCCCCTCACTCGGTAATTTCTAGTGGGGTTAACTCTAGTAAGTTTGTTTCAATGGTTTTTAAACAACGTCTTAGATCAGCAGGCAACGATTTACAAGCGTGACCTAATTTCGCACCAAGTTAGCTCGTACAAATAATTAAAAAATTTTGAGCCTGTACCTGCCTGGATATTGCGTCTGTGTTGGCATATTTTGAGCCAGTCTATAATTAATTTGAAGCGGAATTAACTCGGGCTAAACTATTGGAAGGTTTGCATCGCAGAAACATCATCACTTATATGATGCGTGTTGAGTATTGCAGTTGGTTGGCGTTCATGTTTCGTAGCTTCATTCTATCCTTGATTTTTTGCAGTTGAATTTGTCACGCGCTTTTTTAGTCTTTGTTAGTTGCTCGTTATGCCAATAGTTTTACGCCTCGAATTTTTTGATTTCTTTCTGTGATCTACATTTTGTTCATTTTTTAACGGTTTTCATTTGAATTAATATCAGAATGGATGCATGTTCAGGTAACAAAATTTTTAGACTTTGCCTCTTGGTCTAATTTCTCTGAGGTGATCATTTTTTTTAACGTGATCCACGGCTACTCAACGTATTTTGCGCAACCCACTTATTAAATGTTTGTTAGAATTAAACTCAGTTTTTGCAAATCCTCTCAAGGTTCAAAGAATTTACTGAGTGTTTCAGTGTTCTCACGTAAATTTAGGAAAGGGCGTCCTTTTGTCTTGTACGATAAGGAATGGGGGCTCATTATTGTATGTGAGGCCCCGAACTGAGAGCTAGGTTGGTCTTATTTTTTAATGAAATACTTTTTGTTATGTTAAAAACTAGCTTTTTTTGGTTCACTGCTGTTCTGTTTTTCAACACCTACTACTTTCTTCTTCAACTTTTATCTTGTTTCATGAACTTACTTCTCAATTAACTGTTCCTTTGCACCTTGTGCATAGATTCCGTGTTCCCTTAACTCCATACTTAATGGTGCCTTCATCGTTCTTCGCTTTGTGACGTTTCTACTGTGGTTAGGGAGGCCTAAACTAACATCTAATTTAATGTGAAAATTTATTATACCTAGTTCCGTTACTACGTAAAATAGTGAATAAAAGTTCATTAAATCTTGAAGTATGTCTCTTCTCATTTCACATAGAGTTGCCATTTAAATCTCAGAAATAATTTTCTATACAGCATAGAAATGTGCAGTCATCGAAGACCTATACGAGGGTTCATTCCAGAGAGTGGGGTGCTATTCCACTACTGCTCAAATCTCTCTTATCATCGTTTGCTTTATTATCTGCGTGTGCCTGTGAGGCTCTCAGTAGCTTTGAAAACACTCCTTTTGGGTTTGGAGGAGAAACTTTTCATATGTTATCTTTATTTCGGATGAGTTACCAGTCAAAATACATGTATTTTGATGCATTTACGACACATTTAACCCTCTGTGCTAAATATAGAACTACAACCCCCACTGAGTCATCGCTATTATCAGTGATCTTGGACCTTCCTTTGAGTGACTTGCCTTGCATCGATGAAGGCGAGTTTGCCTTAGCGTGGATCACGTAATCTTTGGCGTTCGAAATTGCTGAGCTCCGTTGTGATTAAAGTCCATCCAGCGCTCAGTACCTATTCCCCTCCTGTGTATAATTATGCAAACTCCAACCGAAATTTACTCCAGCTTTCCAATGCTCAATAATCTGTAATTTGATACGCAATCGATAATCCCAGTGGCAGGCTTAATGCGTAAATGGAGAGAGCATTGTTATAATCTCGTGGCAAGCTAATGTACGCTCACCTGTTGACTCGACTGACATCGACTCTTCAAAAAGCTTCCCATTAGCCGTGTTTTGAGCTTGATTGGAAAATATTGACGATGTATTACTATGATGGCAGCGTTGATAATGAGGATCTTGAACGAACTCTGAGCTCAAAATTTAAAAAATGACGCCGGTCGAGATATAAATCACTGATTGATAAAATGAAATATATACGTAAATGCTGCCTCAAGTAAAAAATGTGAAGATTTTACCTAATTTACTTGCTTATAATTGAAGTTTAGGAAGTTAAACTAAAGCATGGCCTCAACTGGAGGATGTTGGTGAGATGATTATTAGCAAAATTCGGATGTTTACCCCTTTCAGATTTCCTGCACCGTACAAGAATTGAGTTTTTGAATAAAAAACATTTAGTGCACCTCTCCATGTTGTCTGCATTGGATTATTGCAGCAGGGTTATGCTTACAACTTAATTCAAACTAATTGTTCCAATCGGACTGATTCAAATTCTGGACGTTTGGTATGGCATTTCATTAATTCCATTAAATCAATACAATCATGTTGTGTAACAAAAAGTTGTTTTCAAAATTAGTGTCTTTTTCTTCGTTCATCACGTGTGAATTTATAGAAAATGAGACAAATCATTTTATCATGATCGAAGAAGTTAATGAAATGTTGCTCAATTTTATATGCATAGCGTTTAGCAGAAGTTAAGTGTGTCAATGTCTTTTTAATCGAGACTTTGAAATAATTTATAATGGGATTTTTTCGAAAACGATGACTGCATAAAAATACCAAGTAATTACACTTTTTATTGTCGCCACACGCAATATGCGGTAGTGAATAACCGGTGCATCATAGAAGTTCCCGGTTTCATTCTATATATGACGATAAAGCTACGCGAAAACTTAGTTTATGCTCTGTCGAGGGGTATTTCCTTTGTTTATCCTATTGCAAAGCATTTAAACTGATGTGTATTTTACTTTCCATTTCACTTGAATAGCAATGCAGAAGGATGTGCATTTCAACCTGTGTTCCATTTCATCCTAGTTGTAACAAAATACTCCTGATCTCTAGTGCGGAGCTTAGCGTTTGGTCTACAGTAGATTCCATTTCGAAATGTGTGTTCTATGACCTGAGTGTACTTCTGAATATTCTCGTAGAGAATTCCCTCAACGGGATACAACTATTGTACCAATGGGAAATAACGCCCATCCACACAGGGAAGATGAGAGGTCATGAGCTATAGGTTAGGATAAGTCCTTTGTTGAAAAATAAAAAGTTTTTTGATTTTACGAACAATCTTTTTCGGTTCACTGCTGTATTTTTTTGGCTCTTCTCGTTTTGTAAACTTCTTTTAATTTTGCTGCTTTTATGAGCAGGGTGTAGCATGGACACGCGCATGGATTTCAAGTTCCCTAAATTAAATGCTAAATGGTGCCTTCCTCCTTTCTCTCTTAAAAACACCTTTTTTAGGGCTTGGGAGGCTGAAAGTAACTTGAATTTAAATATAGTCTCATTGCTCAACAAATTTTCAAGTCAAAATTTATTAGTTCCGTATTTCAACTCTCACAGTTACTACACTTACCGAGGTCATAGCAGACTATGGTTATTCCTCATGTCGCGATTTTGCTGTTTATTTATACGAGTCTTTTCACGGGGAATGTTTTTACGGAGAAATTTTCAACTCGTTCGATTACTTTCAACCTAATTACATACACCAGCTCAGTCTTATATACAGTTGAGGTATTTTTGTAAGAAATACTTTATACTTCGGTAACCTTATTTTTGCCTAATTAGGAAATGCACGCAAATCTTTCATTGTTGATGTCTCGAATTGAGGACAAGGGTAAAAGTTTCAAGGAATTTCTCGTAGTTTTCATGAAATCTTGTTCATTCTGACAATTTTTTGTAATTTATTTTTCTTCTGAAGCTATAATGTAACAACAAGACGTAGGTGAGTAATTTTAATTAACATCGCGAGGCTGTGATTGCTGTCACCAGTCAGACGATATTGAGCACACGTATGAGTAGCTACATCAGTTTTTGACAGGGCTCGTTTCAAACATTCAAGATGATGTTCAAAATGTAATACGTTGTGTGAAACAACACAACAAGTGTACAATACAGGCTGTGTGGGCATGATTTCTTAAAGATATCTGAAAATGATTCGAACATTTCTCACGGTAGACACCGTGGACGATTCAAATCGTTTTTTGTATGCTTTTTCTCGGGTTTTTATTTGAATTGCAAATGTTCAATTCCGTTTTTAATTCTATCGTGGGGTAGAGGGAAAACAATGATGTTAATTTCTCTCTATATTGGAGTGATTTTTTTTCTTATGGTGGTATATTTTAAGCACCATTGTAAATTTATTAACACAATAATTATTACGCCTCACGAAGATATATCTTCACTTCGTAAGCTACATTTCCAAGAAAAATCCTTTATGTCACTTAGGTAATTCTATACCTGCGTGACAAACCATTGACAAAATTATCCGATCATTTTTATCACTCAGCCACGGTCCGTAATTAACTGGACGCGTGAAGAAATCGTCGTATTACTTTTGATCCCACAGCGCGACCCTGGTGACGTCGACACGCTGCTCGTTCCAATCAGTCGTCATTATTGGGGCTTGACAGATTGCCTCGCACGATATTATTATAGTTCGTTTTATTTGTGGTTAGTGTCCCTACGCTCCGCCTCCAGATGTAATGTTCCTAGTTAGGGGGTTTTCTTACTCCCAGTGTGTCGTCGTATGTTGGAGTTGATATTTTCACGATCGAATTATGTCCTTTTAGGAATCATTTCAATAGAGTATTGAGCATCCGCTGCCACCAGCTTCTAATGAGACATAACACATTGGTATAGTTATATAATTCATTTCTTTAAAATGATTGAATGATTCGCATCGGACATTGTGAGTAAATTATTATTTTCGGTGTACGTATGTCGAGGGCATCGGTAAAGCAGTATTTTCAATGATACTATTTTGTTTATACACGAACGTTTAGTGTCGTCAGGATCATTTCATTTCTTCTTTTCAACACCTCGTTCCCACTCTTCCTAACTCACAAAGGGAAGTGAAACGTGAAACAACACTTTTTCACTATTGAAACTGATGAACGCTGACAACTATAAATCACAAAGCTTGAGAGAGAGAAGCTGATTGATTGCAATGATGAAGACTTTAACTTAAGAGTTCGTTTTGGCGTTAGGATTGCGTGTGGAGAGAGGTTAGTTACATTTTAAATAGAAATTAATATGTATAATCGAGGCAAGATAAATTTTCTAATCTTTTGCAACAAATCACGACACTGTCAAAAGTCACTCCTCTGTCATAAGCCATTTTGAAAAAACGCAGGTTCGTCGCCGAAGGCAATGAACGCTAAGAAAGGAGCACTAGTCTTTGTGATATCGCTAGTCAGCCTCCCATGCTTATGACATCGGGTAATTTTCCTGCTCGGAACTTTCTAACTTTCAAGGTGCGTCGTTATGAACAAACATGTTACGAAAGGGGATGAAATTCATTTAGTGTAAAGCCCACAATCTTAATTAGTCACTAACAAGCGGAATTCTATAATTATTCTCTGTAAAATGAATGAGATCGAACATGGTTAAAATTACAGACATTGAAATATATTCTTCGAAGTGAAAAGGTCGTTAGAAACCCTCATGACATGGAGCTCCCCTAGGGTACAGGTGAAGACTTACAGTAAGGTGAGGCATTCAAACGATGCCTGCTGCATGGCGTTACACTTGCGTAAGCTGGGTGAGGTTACTTCTGTTATATTGTGCGAAGGATCGAAGAATTGCACGAATGCTGGATTTACATACGAGAACAAATCTGTCATGAGGTGGCGATTCTTTTTGGTTCCCTTTCGAGGCATTGTAAGTAAAAGTTGTTGGCCAGACGCAATCCTCCCTAATAGCGTTGCAGTTTTCAGATGCAATATAAGAAGTCGTGCGAAACACAACATGTTGGTGCCTCTGTCGTGGCAATTTGCTTCATTAATTTTTGGATCCTTTTGGTTAAGTACTAGTTTATAAATGAAATTTAATGGGTGTAGTTGTGCTTTTTATTGATTTTGTAACATCTGCATGTTTACTTTGCTATTTTAAATAATTATTCACTTGTTACGCTCCCTCAGGAGGAAAGAGCTATTGAATCTGTGGGAATTAGCGTTCCGAGGAAAATATGTGAGGTCCCGAGCTGAGGATTAGGTAGGCCTTCCTTTTCTTGAATTACAATACATAGTTTTTTGTTTTTTCATGGATCACTTTTTTCTGTTAACTGTTGTTCTGTTTTTCAGCACCAACTACTTTCTTTTTCAACTTCCATCCTGTTTCATAAACTTTTTTCTCAACCTATTGTTTCTTTACCTTGTGTTCATAGATTCCGCGTTCCCTTCAGTCCAAACTAAATAGTGCTTTCCTCTTTCTTTTCTTTGGAATGCCTATATCGCTGTTAGGGAGGCATAAAATAATATCTAATTTAATCACCTGTTACGCAAACATGCCCACTCGGTTGCAGAAGCTGCCCTTTACTAAGACCCATTTCACACTGAGCTAGCAAAGCAGCAACTAGCAAGCTCGCATGAGCTATCTAGCAGATGGTCTGTTAGACTGATTGATAGGAATAGCATTTTCACCCCGCATGCTGGATGCTGGATAAAGCGTGTGAGCTCAGGGTGAAGGCAACGGCTCGTAATAGTGCTATTCCTACCTACCAGTCTCGCAGACCATCTGCTAGATAGCTCATGCGAGCCTGCTAGATGCTGCTTTGCTAGCTCAGTGGGAAATGGGCCTTAGTGTGAGTATCGTGCGCGGAGCGAGGAAGCACTGCACGGCGATTTCGACAACCATCAGAAATTCTGCGGCGAGCTGCCCTGACGCGAATGTTTTCACGTGCTCGTCTTAGAGCGTAAATATTCGCAAGAACCTACGATGATTTTCAACTGATTGGTAATTTGATATTGAAGGCTCTTCTTTACATATCTATGCCTTAAAGGCTGGTTTCATAATGGATTTCTTCTTTTTGCTGAAGCATGGAATACAATGCTTGAAAGACAATGTATGTTAACCGAATTCCAAGATATTTAAGAATTTTTTAGTTATCGTCAAATGTTTCGAAAGGGTTGCCAGGCAGATCGATCTCATCATTCTGGCGCTGTGCCTTTTGAGTAGTTTTGGTAAAGTGAGTCTTCAAAATTATGAATAGTTATGATATTCCGATACAGAAATTTTGCTAAATGGGTTAGCTTTAAAGCAATTGCTGAGTTTGTCTCGTCTTGTTATAAGGTTTGAGAGTTCAGACTGACTCCTTTTTCCCTCTCCAAGGCATAGTTGCAGCAAGCTGTAGAGCTAGATAGACTTCGTAGCATGTCTGCGCTCCGTCACCGAATTTCTCAACATTTCAGGCCATTCATTGTTGACGAGGTGAGAGGCTTCCTTTTGGCCGCCTGCTTTTCGAAGTTAGCAAACTTTGACTTTGGGGAACGCTCGTCTAGTCCCATGTGAAGCTTCTCAGCAAGACACCAGAAGTTAACGGTTCAAAATACCACTCTACAGTTTTTGCATATCATAAACTCTTTTTGTTTACCTTAAAACTGCAGGCATTTCTCTATTCAGTGTTTGCAGTGCAATCATATTGGGTAGTGTTTATTTTGAAGGCTGTGAACTAATATGGCCATCCACCCTAGCAGAAATTTAACTTTACAATCCAGCCTCATTTGTTTCATTGTTCACATGACTTATTTAATGCAGATCATGATCTTGTGTAAAATTTTGCAAATCAATGTAGATAACTGGAACGGTTTTGCGATGTATCAAAATATATGTAATTGAACGTGTTTTAATGTTCATGTCTCTTAAAGAAGGAAGCAACTTTATTATGGAGATTAGCGTTCCCATTCGAAAGTTGTGAGGTTCTGAAATGAAGGTTAGGAGAGCTTTCCTTTTTTTAGATTGGATAAGTTTTTGTTTTGATACAGACCTCTACTTTAGCTCACTACTGTTCAGCTTTTTCAGCCAATTCTATTCCCTTCTTCACATAACGTTTTGCCTCATAAACTTAATCCCTAACTTGCTGTTGCTATGCACCGATGACCTAGCGTCGGCACATACCTAGTGTATAGATTCCTCTTTCCCTCTGGCGACTGCCGTCTTCAGGGGAGATACGTATTGTTGAGTTACGTCAACTAGACAGCCCATACTGTAGTGATCATGATTCAATTATGACTCATAATCACTTGGATAAAGTTAGGCAGTGTCGCTGTTGAATATGTAGTTCCAGACTAGAAGAACTCATTAGAAAAAGGGAGCAGGCAGTAAACTGTTCTTTTTTCGGAACTTATATCTTTCGTGTCTACAGAACTTCTTCCAGTTTTTATGCATTCTGTGCTATCTTTTTCCTGTTTTTTCAGTTTCTCCATCCTTAACTTGTTTTTTTATCTTGTCTGGTTATTCTGTGTGGGAGCTCACTACCTGTATAGATTCCCTCTTCAATACAGTCTATACCAAATGATTCTTTTTCTTTGCTCGCCTGGGATCGCGTTTGTTGTGGCTAGAGAGTTCTAAACCAACAAATTTCGTATTTTTAGCGTTTAAGATGCTTTTCTTCAAGTGTATTACGGTCGAAAACTTATTGTTTTTTATGTAATCGCTTCTACAGCTCAGAAATGAGGTTTTAAACCAAGCGAATCTAGATGAATTTCAGAGCTCGTTCAAATTTCAGTTTTTAAGTAAAGAAGACCTTCACGCTCTTTTAAATTTCAACATCATGATTAAGAGCTTCAGGCCCGCAACCTGACAGCAGGAATTACTTTAGACAACCTCATAAAATCGACAGGACGATCTCATTTCGTACCTAATTTTTAATTTTTGCTCATTCCATTCCATGATCCTGTCAGCAGTGCACGTATCTCAACAGTTTGTGCTGCTCCTACGGCCTTCCTTTCTGTTTTACGAGGCCTCTGAAGAGCAACATCTCGGGAGCTATTCAGTGGCTTTAGTACGCATCAGATGTTGGTCTTAAGGTTACTCACCTTCCCATCCGAACTCTCATGTGCAAGCAACAGCTCAGCTGGGAAACTTCCTCCCAGCTTAATATTTGAGCGTTTACTTCCCTAAATTTATTCTCTTTTCAAATATCTCGCTTGACTTTGATCCAGGTAGCTTTTATAGTCCGTAAAGTGAGCTCGTTGCTGTAATTCGACTTTTTTATGGGCCTTCGCTTTATGATGCCTCAGTCACGACCTTGCTTGCAGTGACGTTCAGGGGAATGAACCGTGGGTAAATACAGTGAAAAGTACACAGAGTGCAGGGCCTGTGCCAGATGGTTCGTGATTCTTCAACTAAGACCATATAATTCTACAAACTAGTGGTAAAAAATCAAGTAAAATCGAACTTTTACTGCCAGATTTACCAATCACTATACTATGACCAAGATTCTTGAAGTTCTACAAACTTAGTTCCGTGTGACATGTAATGTGCTCCGTATATTTTGTTGCTGAAACTAACATCAAATCTAATCTTGTCATTCCTACGTAAATTGAAAAAAAAATTCCATAAGTTCACTAAAAACCTTAATACAGAAAAGCTTTATTTTCTCATAAATAATTGAAATCAAAACCTCACATATTCGTTTGCTAGGGAACACATGAAATTTTTCGTTGGCGTTAAATAGTGTACCCACCACTGCGCGAGTTCATTATTTTCGTACTCTCCAATTATTTCGCAAATTTTGTTAAACTCTCACAATTGAAGTTTGACAATGACTCTACTAACAATAACTACTACATTTCGGGTTTTCAGGCGAGCGTGAAGGGTTTATAATGCTTCTCTTAAGTAATATTTTTCTGTTCCTCTCCAGGCAGAGCGCAATTTTAGAGTCACTCCGGGTTATTGTATCGTAGGATTTAGAGCCTCTTTAAGCAACGAAGTTTTGCCTTCCGCCCAAACTGCTACTTTTTTATTACTATCCTGTGGAGTTTTATTAGGTATGCATGGCTTCTGATATTTTCTTATTCCGGTTTCTTCGTTTTCAAGGAAGAAGCCATTGTATCCTGCGGTCTTTTATTCTGCAGTGCTTTCGATGCCATACGAATCAATTAATTTTTTATACTTCTGTCCATGTTGAACCCTGCTATTAATTGCAGTACTAACTTTTTGAAGTTTGTTATTTATTTGAATCCTATTTCAAGAAATGAAATTTAGAGAAGCTGAAATTCATGCAGACTCATAATGAGGTTTTTATCATGTTGCTATATTATAACTCACTCTCGTATCTTGTTTCTTTCAGGTAAGTTCGCCTAAACGATCTTCGTTCACTGGACTTTCTTCTGAGATCCAGTTGTGGGTAAGTACACATACGAGCATTCTATTGTTGTACAGTTTTTTTAACTTGTTGTGACAATATGAGCACATCTGTGACCATTCTATGATTGTTCCCCTTTTTTATTTGCTGTTGCAAATTTCGACACGAGTTCTAAGGCATTTCAGCTTGCACAATTCGCTCTCCGTGAAGCAAAAGAGCAGAATGAACTTCAGTGGTTCGTGTGAGCGTAAATTTGGCCTCGACGTTTCACAGTCAAGACCATCACTGGTGTTGGTGTTTGAGTGGCTCGATTGAGCCATATACTCGTATTTGAAATTAATCACCGGTCGCATATCTGCTGATGCTAAAAGTCGCCGTATATGTGCGTATACATAACATTTGAGGTTCCTTATTATCAGCGAAAGAGTTTTTCATTGTTTTAAATGTGTTTTAATTTACCCCGTATCATCACTTTCATTGATATTTCAAGAATATAATGTTCAGTTCCCTCCAATGCAAGGGCTCAACGTAGACCGCAAACGCTTCGTATGCGTTGCGACGTTTTCTTCTAAATCTTTCTTGTTTCTTTAGAAATTATGAACTTTTTCTCGGGGAGACTGCAAATGTTGCTAAATTTTCTGCATGGCTCATGGTTTCATCGCTCCATCTTCCACGGCTTCAGTTTTTGCACATTATTGCCGAAAACGAAGGCAATGTTGACAAGCTTGGTTTCCCAATTTTACTGGATTGCCTGAATTCGTGCTAGCTTTCCCGTTTTTTTTGTTTTCGCAAATGCGAAGCTGAGTTATTTCACTTCTGCTGCATTTTAGAGTATTGTTTAAATATTATTTTAGAATCACAGCCAATCACATGTCAGGACATGGTAATCATACCCTTACATGGTAATTATGCTCTGTAATTTCAATTCCAAATGTTTTGAAAAGGTGAAAGTTATTCAGACGAATTTTTTGGTCAAAATTGTGCTGCGTGAGACTCATAAAAATTCATGTTCCCACTTTCTCCTTTTTGGCTGCTATTTGCTCAGACGTATTTTTCTGTCCGTGAAAGTAATAAGATGCGCTTTTACATTTTTTTACAGTTAACTTTGGGCCATGTTTTTGTGAAAAGAATTACTTGAGCGCCATCAATTCCGAGTACTAATTACCATCGAATTTTTACTTACTTGACAACACTGGGTCTCAAACATGTATATTTGAGCTGTTATGATAGAGTCGACCGTCTATTCTACAAGTTTAGTTCTAATGAAACATTATGCATCTTTTACCCGTACAGTCCCCTCAGAGCGTCGCAGGTCAATAATTTGTGTGGATTGTCTCTTTTTCCCCAATGCGTTTATCTCTCTTCATTGGCTGTTTCTTCAAAAAAATATTTGAGTTGCCATAGAAAGTTCTTATTTGAGTTACTCCTGCAGCGTGCCTTTGATGTGCTCGACGTAAGGGTTTTGCCTCTGGAATTTTTCTACCATCTTGATTGCAATGTCGGCAAACATCACTCAATTCCACCACTGACAGTTCTGATCTATTTTTCATCACTCCATGACGCGTTGCCTTTTTTTGACTAGACTTGCAGGTCTAATTTTAGTGTGGTGGGTGCAGCATTTTGTGAGCTGATTTGCAAGTCTGCAGGTGCTTGAAGTGTCGCGTGTAGTAGGAGAGATGTGTCATGGTGGTACCGAGGCATTCAAGCGATTACAAAGTTAAGACTATTTCCAAGGGCTTCTATGGCTCACTTTCAAGGAGAAATCCTCACTTGTATTTTGTGATGAAAGGCAAGGGTTTCATGATGCGTTCTGTGGGAGAATATTTATTTCGAATGAGTGTCCTTACATTACTTAATTCCTTAATAGTGTTAACCAAAATTGTACGGTTTTCTCGAGAGCTCTGACATTCCTCGCGAATAAATGGTCATCGTAATATGTGTTAGTTTCGGAACGTTATTTTGTTTTTGCTTTAAGGGTTGGCTGTCAAGGAAATGATTAACCCGTTGCTGCAATAGCCCAACGTAACGTATTTTGGGCATCTGAGAGAGGTCAAGACTTGTGTCCGCTACTTTAACTCGATTAACACTCGTGGTGGTGGTGGTCACCAAGCTGTACTTGTGATGGAGCTGTATTAGCAATTACATTCGTATACATATTTTTAGATACTAATCAAACCAATTAGTTTCAGAAAGCAGTGCTTATCAGTGAATTATTTGAAAAGGTTTTTTTGTTTATGAAGTTTCAATGCAATATTTTAGAATGTCGCTGCGTCCTTTTAAAATTGTTTGATTTTTTGAAAGAGTTCATTGAAATAGTATATTGAAAATACATTTTCATTTATAAAAATATACCTGCTATTTTTTGCAGCTAATGGTTACTTCTGAGTAAGGCATCTTCATTTGTTGACAGTTGAAAGAAGCCTCAAGATAGAAAGCTGATCGTTTTTCATCAGCAGAGACACTAATGAAGTTGCGATCTTAAAGAGTTGCGTCTTGTTTTGATCATACATTTTTATTCAATGTTCGTTTATTCATGTAGCTTTTAATGATTGAGTTTAATCATTAAACCGTACAGGGATCATTAGTTATATGAGTTCGAACAAATTCAAAGAAGAGCATTAATAACGTATTTCCTTACACTCAATGCAGAGACAAATTAATTTTCTGTTTATGAAGGCTGTTTTGATTCTGCGTTCTTAAAAACGTTGTGGATTGATTTTGTGCGTGAGAACAAGGTTGAACTTTAGATTCTCTCCGACCTTCTTGTATGTGAACGTTATTTCTTTATATATTTGTCAAAAGATTTTCCCTTCCTAGTTCTTTGATTTCAACTGGAGGGGGTGACCACAAATTAATGTATAAAAAAAATTGAAATCTATACTTAAATAATATAAACTTTTTTTTATTTTGCTTGACCAGAATCTTGTTGGATTGAAAGGTATTCGCTGAATTTTTTAAAATTTAAATAAAGCGTTTATAATGAATTTGAGTCTAAAATTCTTCCGAAAAATGATGCAATTTTGCTTACCAGTTTCTAAGTGACTAGTTATAGAGGGCCTGATTCGCTTCAAATTTGAAGACATTACAAGACTTGGTTTTATAATAATAATTTTAAGAGAAATTGTATGAAATTCGAGGTTGACATTATTTCCTCATGGAACCGTCTTCTCAACTAGATATGAAGGAATTTGCGCATTGAAGTCATGTTCATAGGTTTCGAGTTTGAGTTTGTTGCGCCATTTTGTGAAGCTGACAAAAAGAAGCCGTTGGATTTTTGCACAAATTTTCAAATCTCATTACCTCGCTCGGAAGATGGCACCTGAGTATACATTTGCCTTTACACTGCGTCTCGTGCAACGATTTGTTTTTAATTAGCAAGTAAAAATCGTGCGTCTTTTTCGAGCATAATGTCCAAAGCAAGCAACCTCTAAATATTCATCACGCAAGCCTGGCGCTGCTTAGTGACAGACTGCCATCCGCTCAAACTCCTTCTATTTTCTAAAATTTGGCACTGGAATCCCTCTATTTTCTATTTCGTTTTACCTTTGGTTGACCGTCGGCCATTATCGAGGAATTTTTTGATGAAATTTACTTGTTATTAACTCACTTTGTTTTTATTTTTGAGAAACGGCTTCCACTGCTGAGAAAGTTAAAAATTAATTAAGTCGTTGATTTACTATCTAATTCTTTTTTTGTTTCGGTCAAACGCATTTCGCTACCGAGTAGATTTCGGTAAAATCGATTCGATTATTACGATAATGTTAAATCTAAATGTCGTATTTCAAATTTTTACAGCACGTTTGTGTTGCAGCTACTCTGTTGCAGCTGCTCTATTGCAGCTACTCTATCACTTCTGTATCTAACTTTATTATTCATTTTTCTCGCCGGTATACTAAAGTTGCCTCATTATGAAAACATTTGTGCGGCGTTCAAAGAACTCGGACGAGAAATTTCAAACATGCAGTTTTTTTTTGCAGCTTACATCGAACAATTTCTTGTGTTCGGTGGCGGAAGTTATATACGTAGCTATGCGTTCTTGTATTTTAAACGAGCCAATATTTCTTGATCCATTCGTACTCTCTGTCATGCGGGATTTTGATGATTCATGAGTTTGAACAATACCGCACCGCCTACACCTCAGCACGACACCAGCACCACACTAGCACACTAGCGTCACATAAGCCATAGCACACGATGAGTGTTTCTGCTAAAATCTAGGCAACATTACCTGATATCTTTTGACTGTGAATCGGTAAAGATGACTATGATCAGTAATTCCATGGCTAGCTTCAATTCTGCTGAGCCGCGTTTCTTGACGCTGAATTTTGCGTGAGGAGAGAGCAATAATTATTAATCCTTAGTAACTATACCGTTACTTTGCATGTTCTCCTAAGATAAGTTTCTAAATCATATGGTCGAAAATGAAAGTGATTGATGTACTTTCTGTTTAGGTTAGAAGGAAACGATCTTTGGTCATAAATGCTGCGTAGATTTATCAGGTTTTATAAAAGGTTGAATATTTTCTTCATCACAGAAGAATCTTAGTTTCAAGCTTACAGCAGGAGTCTTATGAATTGACTTCAGTTTATTCAAAACGCTTGCTTATTTACTTACATTTTGAATGGGAGCTAATTGCACGTCTACAATCACGACTCACTTTAAGCACTCCCGCATTGTAGGTACGTTCGCGTGGCAACACGCTAGGTTTTGCGTTAATAAAGCTTTTTCACACCATGTATCAGATGTAATTCTCTGATTCCTTTCTCAGAGAAAAATAGTTATTCTGCTTCCTCAAAAGAGTAATTTGCATAGAAAAACTTAGGAGTTTCTCATTGACTTTGTATGCATTTCTGTGTTAAAAAAATTTTGTCGTTCGTATTCGTACTCACTAATGAACTCGTTTGTGTTTTATCCATTGGTTCTAGCCCAAAAATGTCATTATACCCTTACCGCTGTTTCTCATGTTTCTCATTTACGAATGAGAAAGTAGAGTTTCACTGGGTTTTGATCAGTAACATATAGTCGTTGTTTCACGAGAGGTATTTGTGTCTTGAGTGTCCAAATCTATCGCAGCGATCAAGGCACAGCTCGAGATCCTAAGGTATATTTTATAAAAATTATACTCGTATTTTGCAAAGCACCGTTCTGTAATTTCTGCATGTTAATTTTAACTTTGCTCTTAATTGGACCTAATTGCTACGAGGAGCCTTTATAGAAGCGAACAAAAATAGATTGAAATTTAAACTATTGTTTCAAAGTCCTAGTCTGAGTATGGTTTAACGACTCGGTAAATTTTATTATAACTCCTCTAATTCCTTGAAAAGGAATCTTTGAACTTAAATTATCGGACTTACAGAAGCGAAATGGGAGCACTTTTACAAGTTATTTCAACTCTAACAAAATGAAACTGAAGGGACATTAAACGAACAAGCGACCTCAAGAGGGACTTTTTGGTCCTCTGTTTCCGAGGTTTCTTTAATTGCTCTTTTCTCTTAAATGCTCCCCGGGGCACCGAAGTTTCTGAATGAAAAGTTCTCAGCGTCGGTGTTAGAAGGTCGCAGGCGCGGGACTGGATCACGCTCAGATTTTTCTGAAAGCTTTTCATGCGAAACTCTAATTTTCACGTCAGAGTTGCTCGAATTACTTAACTTCCTTGAATCAACGGGATTCTGCAATGGGCATTTTAATTTCCTTACAACCAAATTAAAGATATTTTTACCATCATTATATTATCGTGAAAATCACTTATATTGCCATAGAAAACATGGAATAAATGTGATTACGAAAGATTTCGTAATTGTGCAAATTTTAAGCATTTGTGCTAAATTTTCAGGGAAAATAAATTGCTTCGATCGGATTTCGGAATCCCGAGTGAACGAGGTGAATAATTATGTTATGTTCATTTATTTTCAATTATTATTCATCCTAGAATATACTTTCCAACTAATGCTGAAATCAAATTCATTTCAACACCAACTTGTTTCATTTAACTTTGATATTACATGCAAGTAGGCATTTTCATAACAAAGTTTAATTTTTCGTCATGGCAGTAATGCGATGTGCGAGGTTCGCATGACGGTGATTTTGTGTCGTGATTTGCCGCGACTGCAGCGCAGCACACCCAACTTATTACCTTCACTTATTGGTCACTATCAATTCATTAATGCAGCACTCCCATACTAAGGTCTTTTTGAAATGCTAATCTTTGAAGCTCTGAAAACAAAGTGGTAATCTGATGATGTATTCCGGAAAGTTTTCTTTCTAATTTGCATTTTCTCTTATTGCGCCGCCGGATGTGATGGGTCTCCCAGAATTTCATTAAGTGCTTGCATTTCAGTTGAAACTGCGAGGCCTCAAAACGTCGATACTTCAAAGCATGAGAAGGGCAGGGGATGGAATTGGTTACGAAGGAGATTGACGAGTGCCTCGAAGCTCAGTCGAGTTCAACCCCAAGTGATTCTCACATTTCATTCTGCACATTGCTCAGCAAGTAGAAAACGGAGGCTCAGTTATCACACGGTCATTTAAAAAATAGAGTTCATATTCATTTACGATTCTACTTCTAATATTCATTTACGATTCTACACGAATGAGGCTCGAGCTGAGAGTTCGGTAAGCCTTCGTTTTGTTGCAATAAGTTTTTTTATGTTAGGGACAAACTTTTTTCAGTTCACTGCTGTCCTGATATTCACCACCTACTACTTTCTTCTTCAACTTTTATCTTGTTTCATGAAAATCTTTCTCAACTTACTGTATCTATGCCCCTTCTGCATTGATTCCGCGTTCCCTTTTCTCCACACCAAATGATGCTTTCTTTCTTCTTCTTTTCGGAACGCTATTTTTTTTTAGCGGTTAGGGAGGCTTAAACGAAGGTATAATCAATGAAATATCTACGCGGATGAAGAAGAGGCTTTGCGTTCACTGCGCAGCTCGACTCCTGCACATGTGTATCTACACAAAGGATTAAGTTTTTTATTCTTATCTGTACCGAGAGAAGATCTAAAATATGAGACTGAAAAACAGACAACTTCTGTACTACCTGGAGTAAAGTGTTGTTTTCTCCTGCTCTTGGAGAAAATATCATAGTAAGATATTTAAAAAATAAATAAGTGAAACCTTCGACAGTCTAGACGCATCTTCCCACTATCGCATTGCTTCGTTCATCTCCTTTAATTCCTTAAAGATTTCCTTCAAGAAACATATTCAAATTTTTTAATGAATGAACAGTGCATTTTTTTTGCGTCTGTGGTAAATTCTTATAAGAGTTTTGGAATGATTTTCTGGTCATAATGAGCACATTTGAGTATTTGTGAGTTATTGAAAAATCCTTCTTTTTATACTTATAAAAGTCTAAATCATAGGTTCAAATCGTTAAATGGAATTATTCTCTGCAAATTTTTGGTTCTTCTTCCATGTATCAGTGAGCTCTAATTATTTATACATCATTATGCCGCATTTATACATCTTCCCATCTCTCACGCTAATTATTTACAGTAGCTCTTCCCTTCGGCGTGCAATTCAGCATCACATTCCGGAGTGATTATAAACATTCATGTCTCTACATAAACATTTGGTGAAACCCCGACACATAATAAATTTGAGACAGGAAATTTATTTTCAAGTTACCCATTTGCCAGGAAATGTGATAAACTCAGCACAACAAACCGCCAGCGTGTGTCTGAGAAATTCGACTCTTCTCGACTCTAGCATGAACACTTTTTTGGCAACATGGTGTGGGTGCTCTGGCCTATTCCTTGAGCGTCAAGCGGTGGGACTTTGAGCTTTCAATTCACGGTAACTTAGCCAAAACTTGATGATGCCCGGAGTTCAAGTCTTGGTGGAAGGACCGCAAGCCCTGATGCAAGGACCGCAAAACGTAATGCACGGATCGCAAATATTGATGTACGGAATCCAAAGCTAGATGAAAATGCCGTAAAACTTGATGCAATAACTGCGAAGTATGATACACGGACCACAAAATTTGATACACGGACCACAAAATTTGATGCACGGACCACAAAATTTGATACACGGACCACAAAATTTGAAGCACGGACCACAAAATTTGATACACGGACCACCAAATTTGACGCACGGATCACAAAATTTGAAACACGGATCACCAAATTTGATGCACGGACCACAAAATTTGATGCACGGACCACAAAATTTGATGCACGGACCACAAAATTTGATGCACGGACCACAAAATTTAATTCACAAACCACAAAATTTAATTCACAGACCACAAAATTTAATTCAAAGACCACAAAACGCCCTACACAGCCTGCAAAAGTTGATGCAATAACTGCATGACGGGATGAACGGACCACAAATATTGATGCTCGAGCCGTAAAACAAGATGGTGGGACCGCTGAACTGGCGTTACACGAGGACTGTATCCTGTCCATCACGTCCAGATTTCGTCACCACTTGTTGACTGTAAATAAGCACGGGGTGATGGCAGAATAAATAACATTGAATATCTCGCCTAATGGTGTTCAACTACATTAGCGCATTAAAAAAATCACGGACCTCCATCAGTTTCGTATACCTCGTTATAATGGTGTGATAATGAAATATTTGTTTCAATATCCGTGGATTTCTTCCGCCTCTGTGCAATGAGAGAATGACGTACGTTGGTGCCCATCCGAATGACCGACGTTTGAGGTAAATTTCTTGTATGTCGAGCAGTTACTGTAATATATCCAGAAGTGGTGTGTTAATTGCGTGAGAACTATGGCATTAGGGCATTCGTGGTTTCATGTGGAAGACGAGGTTTTCTCTGATGAGTAAACGCCTAACTATTAAAAGGTACTCGAACATATATTTACTCCTGACGTAACATTTTTTTCTTATTCATAGCCTAGCTGACGGGTTGTGAGACTGAAAGGGTGCTTCTACCTCAGCGAGCAGTTATACTTCATGTGTTATTTTTTTTTTCTTTAGTTGTTGGCTTCAATGTCCTCTAAGGGATTCAGCTTTTGTATCTATGGGAATTAGCGCTCTGAGGGGGAAAATACATGCTCCTGAGATGAGAGTTAGATTGGGTTTCTTTTTGTTGAAATCAAAATGTTTTTTGTTAAAGGACCATCTTTTTCGGTTTAGTGCTGTCCCGTTCTTCAGTACCTCTAACAGTCTTCTTCAACTTCTATCTCGAGTCCTAACTTTCCTTCTCAACTCACTGTTTCTATGCGTGGGGAAACTTGTACGGGAAGACACCATGTGCATAGACTTTTCATTCCCCTAATTCCATACTGAATGGTGTCTTCATTTATCCTCTCTCTGAACATCTTGTTCGTTGTCTGGGATGCTGAAACTAACTTATCAACCAATCATATTGGCTTTGACCATTCGAATTGATCCTGTTTCATAAATCGCGTTCAGCTGCAGGGTTAGTTGAATATTTGTTTTTATCTCAGTGGATTTATTCTGATTCAATGCAGTGAAATGTTATGCGTTGTAAAGGGTTCGGAGAAAATCAGCACGACTCAATTTTTTGTTTCTTAATTCATTATAATTTAATACAAATAACATTGAGTGTGAGCATCTTACTCTTAACAAAGGATTGTGATTTAATTATTTGTGCAAAGCCGCGTTTAGAGCTATCGTGTTGTGTGGATTACTTTCTGTATTGTCTGTAATGTATAATTCTACACGACAAAACTGTAGTTGTTTGCCCCAGCTGCTTTACCGAAGCCGTGAATGCAAACGTCTGATCTCATTTGAAGTTGCGTCTAAATAACTCCTGAGATTAATGTCTTTGCATCTATTTATTTGACACCTTTAAAAATTCATTATTATCAGTTTGTATTTAAGATCTGTTTTCTTCAGCAAATTAAGTTGTACTAATAAAATTTTTGACGTAGTTCCACAAAAAAATTTAAAGTCAACTTTGCTTTAGAGTTTCTCAGTGTTTATTTTAGGTCAAGGTTCCTCTAGAATTAGTATCGAGAAAAGAAGTCTTACCTAATTCAAGCTGGCCACAAAAGCTATCGGAATATTTTCATTATGAGTTAGACAATGTGATGCAAATTAGGAACGAAAAGTATAACAATTTTTGCATGTCTAAATTTTGATTTTGTTTCATTTCAAATATTTGAATCAATTTAGACGCATAGACTGAGAAATTATATTAGGGAAATCTGATTCACCATATAACGTTTAGGTGCCCATGAGTAACTAGTGTCCAATTATTATCACCAAGTGGTTATGGCTGCCGACAAAGAAAAGAGGTGATACGAAAATTTGTGCCCCTCGGAGTAGGGATGGTTTGGTGGGATGCTTAAGGTAATAATCACTTTCCATAATATACTGTATGTGGGTACCGTTGCCGAATGGTAAGCGCTCTTGCTTATCGTGCAGAAGGTGCTGAGTTCTCCCCCAGCTCAGTCTTGGAGTTACCTGTTTTTTGGAGGGGTAAATGAAGTTATTCACAATTCTCCGTTAGCCCAAGCCCAAGGCACAATTTTGTGCGTGCTTTAAAGAGCGAGTAGGAACTGCCGTTAAATTTACTTCTAGTCGCTTAGCTGAATTGTCTCTCTTTCATTTGATGCCATGAAACCGGGGTTAAGCATCTATTGATCATATGGACAAAACTGGCAAATATTACTTGCGTCTACCTTATTTGAATACTCTGATACGCAAAGTCCGGCTTAATGAGATTTAGTGCACTGTCTTGGCTACCGGAATCATCCTCGCTAAAATTGCGAAACTTATCTTAAGGCAACGAACACTGTCTGAGATTTTGTGTAAAGTTGGCTGATTGTAGTTCAAGAGACTGGAGCTTTTCGGCTCTGCCGGATGAGATTGATGGAAGTACTTACCGAGTTGAATGTTTTTACTTCGCTTGTTGTTTATGTTCTGACTCGCTGAACTTGAAATGG
>JACJUY010001164.1:0-33485 GCA_014220935.1 Platorchestia sp. MABIK | reverse complement strand
TGATGTCTTCCGTTCATGCTTTTAAGCCAGGGTCATTCAATTTTATTCTTTAATTCCAGGTGTTCATGGAAATGGCAACAGACCATTCCAAGATGACTATTTATATGGCATGATTTTTCTGTTTTTTTTTTGTACTCTGATTAATGACTCATAGACTTCATGAAGGTACTCGAAGATTCAAAAAACTCTGAAGCTTCCTAGGCTATCCCCTTCGTCGTTAATATAAACACAGAAGCTAAACACTGTCAGACATTTTACGAAACTTAAATTGTCACGCAATTTTCAAACTAGGTTGACGCAGCCAGCGTGTGTAGGAGTTACTTTTACACCTACTACCGTGAAAATAGCCTGTAAAATGTTACACTAAGTACAAGTGTGTAGTGTTATTAGAATAATAAATCACAGTGTTATACTGTATTTACGCGCATCTCTAATTCCATATTTTAATTGTTATTTAAGCTTGTGAATTGAGGAAGGGAGCAATTAGAAAACACTGCAATGTGTGTACACGCTTAGGTGAGTAATCAAAGATCTGCCTGTCTCAATCGAAATTATTGTTTTATCCTATGTTTGAATTCGGTGGCGATCTCATATATAATTAATCACTAGCAAATTTTCTCTACAAGCCCAGATCGTAAGGTTACACTGTTATAAAGATGCGCTGGAGTTGTGTGTAATATATAAAGCTAAACGATGTTTTTTCCAAGATGAACAAGGTAGCCTAAAATATAAATAACGAAGAACACATTGAGAAACACTTCAAGCATTTGTTTGATTCTACACTGTGTAACGTTTGATTCCTCACTGTAATATCATGAACTTCTGCCAGAGAAAATGCTTGAAAGATTTCAAATGATGAAGCCTGTTACTCCAGCAACGTAAAGTTTTGATTCGTTCTCTGACAATGCGGACAAAGAATATTTCATTAGTTGTGTCTATATGGAGTATTCTTTCTTTAAAAAAATTGACTTTAACATGATTCATAGATTGAAATTACTCATTTTTGTCGAGATCACCGAACTTTCTTCCGACGCGATAATGTAATTTTAGGAGTGTAGTCCGTAGACTTGTATTGAAATCGCTCAGGTGCGGAGTGAATTAACGCTTCGATTCTTTTCATGATAACTTCGCATCATTCATTTATTTGTTGCACTTGGGTGAGCTAAAATGAATGTCAGTGAACTCAGATGTTTTTCTTTGATATCAACGTTCGTGCTATCATTGGGTAATGATCATGATGCCAATGCATCCTTTATTTTAGAAAATGATGGCAGGTTTTATTGTTCGTTGGTCAACATGAAAGTGTTGATTGCATTTTCCGATAGTGAGGCCGGAAATATTGCTCAATGCCTTCAAATCTTGAGTAGTCGAAGGTTAACCTTGCAGCGGAAGTGATGAAGACTGACATGCATGATTTCAGATCAATAAAGTCAATTCTCTCTCGCACTGACATCGCTTAACGATTTTTGGAGGACATTTACCGGTCACGCCACGCGCCTCAGTATTATGCAGCCTGAATCTTTCATATATTATGCGTCTAATATACAGGTTTCAGTGCTTCAGGGAACAACTGGCTATGCCAAATGAAAACACCTTTCGGCAATGGAAGCCCTCGTAGGAGTCGAAGTATAATAGGGGCCAATTCGTCATCGATCAGGGATGGAATAATGTTTCAGAATTCAAACCATTTCACGTTACTAACTACTCGCTAAATCATTTTTTATTTCGTCCTGTAGTATTATAAGTTTTGTTTCCTATGATACTGACATGCGTTCGTTGCTCTATTACTCGACACGCTGGTATTTTTAAAATCAACATCTCACTCGAGTTCTCTTGCAAATTAGCATGTTTCCTTTCGCTTAACCGATTTTACATAAGTTCGTCCTTGTTAAAGTTTTGTTTGAATGAATGGTTATGGAAATGTTTAGTTCCTTTTGCTCTATTTCGGTGTTGTACTTCTACTAATTTCAAGTTTTGTTATTCCACTGCTATGCGAGTATAGTTACACGTTCAGATCTCTGACTACATGTGGCATTATAGATAACGCTGGGAACATGACACACCACTCAATCAAAAATAACTGCTGGCATCAGCCCCAAATTTTACCGAATTGTATTTTAAGGAGACTTTGTCGACAGGATGCGCTTAATTTACGTTTTGCTTGTCTGTACATGCGTGATGATAGTACCGAGCAATGAACTCAGAAAGTTATTCAGTAATTGTGCACAGCTCAAATTTACATACGCTTCTCCACGTTCTGGTAGAAAGTTATGAGCCAGATTGATTGCCCCCGCTTATTTTCCCCACCTTCCCTTCTGATTCTTCAGTTGAATTGTGTACCTACCTGCAGAAATATGATGGTGACGACAGGCTGCTTACTTAGGTGTCTATTTATGACCCAAAATGTGCGTGCCGTCAAAAGTGGCTGCTCCTCAGGTTTTTCAGGAGTTGAAGCTTTCGTGGACTACTCGGGTTGTCAAATTTTATCGTTTTTATGCACAGAATAAGCCTCTGCTATTTATTCAATAAAATTTGTATCAGTCGTGACCTCTATCTTCCATAAAGAGCCAGTTAGAAATGAAAGTTTATGCGATTTAATTTTTTGCATCATAAAGAATAAATTTCGACACTTTGTACTGAGTACTGTGGTCATTTCAAAGCTTGTGTTTGAAATAAATGGGAGCATTTTCACTTTGAGACTGTCAAATAATTCATGTTTCTGTCAATCGATCAATTTTGAAATTGTGTGTGGCTTGTGAAAACGTATAAATTCTTCTGGATTCCTCTCACAATTACGTTATTCATGTGAAACATTCGTATTTTCAGTTGACATTTTTTCATTTAACATTTCCATGTTGTAAACTTGCTTGTTAGATGAACTTTGAATGAATAATTGAACATTGGAGATGATTTCTCCCTGTGTGTTTGAGTTCGTCCCCTTTGATAAAATTAGGTATTATTTTCGTTAAAATTTCTGTGTGATAAATCAATGAAACACATGTAATGCAACATGAGAACTACACGGCGTCGGATGCCAGCTAACTGAAAAGGCCCTACTTATGTTAGTAATTTGCTCATTTTAAAATGACCCAGTTTGTTTAAGGCATATATACCGAGAAAATGAAATGCGTTGTTTGGTATAAAATTGGGTACAAATTGCTTTGGCTTTAAAGTCGTTTGTAAATCAGTGCGTAATTAAGCAGTGTATAAAGCTTTGTTATACATGCGATTCCGTATGAATACTGTTGTCTGTATAAATACTGTTTCAGAAGAGAATTGGTCATGAATCATCTACAAATTAATATTGACCCACATTTATCATCCATCATCCATGACCAATATTGGTCATATTAAAGTAATTCTTCGTTCAATCACCATTCATCACTTCTGGAGCGTGCGTGGATAATTGAGCTAGTCATGGTGTTGGCATTTCAAGTGCGTTCAGAACTCCATTTATATTACAACCTAGTCACTACTTACTTAATTTTTTTATTTCTGAGTCTAATGATCCGGGTTTAGAGAGTAAAATTGATTCATATACATGAATTATTCAGTTATTTAGATTTGTTAGAGTCGAATGCATTTTCTGGAGTGCAAAACTTGCGGAATGACCTTCCGCATTCCAACTCAATCCATCATTCATGAATATCGACTTGTCTCAGACCCCAGAGCTGAGCTGAAAGCATTGTCGTCGTGGTGAGAAATTTCATAATCTCATAATTGCTGACATTGGACGCGCGTGGCAGATGAACGTCAAATTGGAGTGTCACGCCACTGAGCTCGCTTCTAAATTACGAATGCACGAATGCAATATTCATCTCATTGGAATGCGCGCACGATAGCATAAGGTCACGCATTTATGAGTTCTTCATAAAAACGGTCAGTTATTTGGAAAGTCTCGTGTAATAATGCCAGCAGTATTTGTCGTCGATCGATGGAGAAGAATTGGGACTCTACGAAAATATTTGTCCTTAATTCGTTACGAAAATTCTGTTTACAGTCCGCGGATGTGACTCTGATTTGTGAACTCATAATGTAAAAGTCTCGTAGCTGCTTTTGTCTTCTTCAATTCAGGAAAGTTTAGTCTTTGCAAACGTGCGATTACTTCAGTGGTGAATTTTTTAAGACGCGCTGCAATCATTGAAAGCATCAATGTGGACACCGGATTGTGATATAGCGTGTGTTTTTTCGAGGTCCTGAGTCGTCGAGGTCCCGAGCTGAAGGTTAGGAAGGCCTTCCTTTTGTTAAAATAGAATTGGTTTTTCGAACACCTATTTTTCAGTTCGCTGCTGTCTAGTTTTTCAGCATCTACTACTTTCTTCGGCAAATTTTATCTTGTTTCATGGACTTCTTTATCAACTAACTGTTTCTATGCACCTT
The DNA here is from genome assembly GCA_014220935.1 of Platorchestia sp. MABIK. Classification (NCBI taxonomy): domain Eukaryota; kingdom Metazoa; phylum Arthropoda; class Malacostraca; order Amphipoda; family Talitridae; genus Platorchestia; species Platorchestia sp. MABIK. The sequence continues at coordinate 29,105 of JACJUY010001164.1, read as the reverse complement.
GTGCATAAATTTCCTTAAGTGCACACTAACTGGTGCTTTCCTCCTTTCTCTCTTTGGGACGGCTCTGTTGCGTTTAGGGAGACTTAAACTAATACACAATCTGTTCTTCTAAAGTCATCTTGTTATTCAACCTCACATTAATGTTTTTGAAAAAGAAGCACGTTTCTGTGTTGCTGTTTAAGATGGATCGTTAAATTAGCCCTGCAAAGACTAACGTAAAGACTGCATGTGTTTTGCAATGGGTAAACTGAAGCATGTTCGCAAAGCCTTCTATTTAGAATACAGATTGCAAAAATGTTGCTTGTTTTGGTGTATCAAAAATTTATAATTATTGTTAAAATTGACTGGAATTCTCCAACACTCTCTTTCCTTGATGGAAAATTTGATTGATGAAAATGGTTGTTGATTTTACATCACCCTTTTTTCCAGTTTTATCTCATCTCGCATTTTACAGAGAACGCTCCTTCTATTGAACGATTATGATATTTCTTACCAATTTCGTTTTGGCATTTGGATCAGATGCAGAAGTTACGCATAGTATTTGCTCGCATGAGATTATTTTGTGCACGAATAGAAACACGAATTTAATGCAGGGATTATTTTTTTACCTTTCAACGAAGTCAAATGGACTGCTATAGTCTTAAATCCTTAGGTTTGTGTCATTAGTTGAATGAATTCACGATTGAAGAATTATTTTGTTGGCTGAATGTAAAACTAACATTACTTTCATCAGCGTTTTATCAGCGTTTCTTTAACCCGTCAGAAAATTCCACATTGAGTTGATCGACAAAGCCTATGACATAACCTGTTCTGTCCTTTACACCTCAACACCTGAGAAGTCTAATGTTCACGCTAGGTGTTAGTTTGAGCATCAGAAAAATGCATAGGACTGCTTGTCTCAAAAAATCGAAAAGTTTCAATTTACTTGAAAATATCTATTTTCTTTACACAGTGGTCCTTAACTTTTTTTAATTTACCTCCTAATAATACTAGAACATTCAAAGCAGTCTGCTTGGCATACGTGGACTACTGTTAAGTTCAGTCCTGTTTTACAGCCTGAGTAAATTCTGGAATCCGACTGTTGTTTCATTCGGCAAACGTTTTGTGACGTTAGAAGATCGTTAGTTTTATTTTAGAATATCATATCGTTATTCTACTAAAGATCGAAGTACCAATTTCATTCGGCCTCGCCATTTACCAGTTGGTTTTCATTTACCTATAGTCGTAATTGTTTAAGAAAACTTTGTAGACACAAACTTCGCTGACGCCATTTGTGGACGGAAACCCGAGGTAATCCGTGCTAGACGGGACCCTCTTCCCAATTGCTTCTAGAGGTAGTTTTTGATAAATCTCTAAAGCCCCTCACAGCAGAAGCAGAAACCCTTTCACAAGAATGTGTTTTGGGGGTTTTTATGTTTCTGCTTTAGTTATCCCATTCTCCTACCCCCATGCGGAAGTTCGGCGCTCTGTGCAACCGACCTTTAGTGAGTTTGTTTCACCTTCGCTCGGCTACTTCCTGTCATATCTTTCCGTGTTTTGAGGCGTTTGTTCTTCTGCAATCCGTTGCCGGCTGTTATAAGTAACTAGTGTTGCTCGAAAATTTATCACCTTGGGTCATCTTTTGTAACTGCTCACTGATTAATTTATAGTGTTGGGTTATTTTAACTAATTCCCATTGCTGCTAAACGTTGCAGGCAGCTGTAGTTAATTACCGATACATTTGTTACTTGTCATATGAAATTATTCTTCACCGAGATTATTTCTGGAGGAGGAAACGGTTTTTACGTTAAAAAAGCTAGTATGTTTTTCAACAAATCCCATGGATTAAATTCTTATCTCACGGGACAGTACAATCGTGTCCTCCATATCCAATGTGTCATATTTTAAAGAAACTCCGCTCCACGTAGTCTACCTGGTAGATGAGAACTGCGCCAACCGGTGTCATGAAGCCTAGTTGTTCTTTCTAGAGATAATCTTCACTTAGCTTTTTTCGTCTACACCTGAATCATAATTATGTGTTTTACTTTCGATAAATCAATTTTTACTTGAAATTTGGTTTCAATTGAATAACAGCCGCAATCCTTTGGTTTTCATACGAGTCCCAATCAAAGCCTGAGTTGGTTTTGTTCGATTGCTTTTGTGAATTTCTCTTGTTTTTTTAAATGGATTGCTATAATTGGTGATGAATCATATTTTATTTTTTAGGTGTCGGTCATGTTATTTTTGCAGTGCAGTGACCAATGACGAGTTACCTTCATTGCTCACTGCATTTATTTGTGCAAGATTTTCTGATGGCTTATCTCCACTTCAGCTAGCATGGTCTCAAAGTACACTCGTATTAATCAAAAGTTGTTGGCAACTTATTTTTGTACTAGGTTGGTTGATGATCTTCAGGTTCTGAACATTACTTATTCCTAAGTATATCTCGATTTGAACAGCCTCTGCAATAACCATTTCAACACTTTCCACTGCTATCGCGAGTTCACGCGTAATTGACGATTTCTGATGGATCCTTCACACCCATGTGGAATGGTTTTTGGGAGCGGTTAGGTTGGCCGAAGCACCTAGTACCTATATTCTCAGGAGCAGAGACGTGAATCATGACGCCATTATATCACTGCCGGGGCGATGTGCTCTCGATCGATTATTACAGTCCAGAATCAGTGAACGGCTGACGGTTAGATCGGGAGGAAGCGGGCCGGGATTTATGCGAGCATTCCACGTTCTTGTTATGACCTTTTCCTGAGGCTCGATGAACTTCCAGCGATTGCCGTCTCTTCCACCGCATTTCTGCGTCCACAATCCTCTCGAATATTCTGTGAGCAGAAATGTGCTGAAAACTTCTCGTCAATATTATGAACGTGCCTGAAACGTAATCCGGTCGGCACAAACACGCATCGATTCTTTCTTTGTTCTTCAAGTGCTTCCGCAGAAATTATTGCCACCGTGCGTTTGTGGGACTGAGGAAGTGTAAATCATTTCTCCGAAGCACTGAGAAAGCCTTTCTTGTACTTAGATTCGATTTTTGACATCTTCTGGTGTGGAAGAAAACGTTATGGAAATTCGAAATCCGGGCTTATGAAATCACCCTGGCTTGACAAATGCCATAGATAGCCTACAAGAACTTTTGCTGCTTCTGTGTGTCGGAAATGATCCGGCTTGTTTCAACTGTAAACTGCTGAGGCATTTTATTTTACGAAGTACCTCAATAATATCCTGTAAACATTCAAGACATCATTTACCTTACCGTAAACTGTCCCGTGCGAGTTGATTCCTACCTGCCCCATTGAGCTAGGTTCAAATGATCGGAATTTGTCTGAATGGAGCTCTAAATACAGAGAGCCGAGTTGAGTTGCTAATCTGCACGGGCTTAGGCAGAAATCCTCAAAGATCTCATTCGGTTTAGTTTATTGGTTAATTTTTACTTTCTATTCAGTTTTCATGTTAGAAATGCGACAATTTTGAAATACATTCATCGTCCACAGGTGCAAACTCATGAAATTCGAATTTTTCTACAAGCCTGACATTGTCCACACTTCATTGAAGCTATTTGTCTTTTCATTTCGTCGGCCAAGAAACTTGTGCCGGGTTTGCTTTTTCTCACTCGCTCTGTGTACCTAAGAACCTAAGAATGGTGAAGGATCTATGTATCTCTTCTCATGAGCAGTAGGCTATGAATAGTGAAAAAAAGTCTGCTCTGGAGAAAACTTTATAAAGAAGGCATCTGTTACGATGGCATCTGTTCCGATTTCATTGTTACGTTCAAGGATATTTGAGCACGGCAGTTTATACTCATGCAGCGAGTTTTATACGTTGTACATCTTATTATAGTTTAATTTCCATTTAAAGTAGACCTAGTCTTGCCGCGCTGCTTGAAAGTGTGTCTAACTCATGATATATACCATAACTTAAAACTTTAAGCCCTGCTCTTTTCAATGAAACTTATTTCAGCCATCTAGCACTAATATTTTACAAACTGAAGCATTTTAAATCAACTTCTTTTTTAGCAGAAGCCCTGTACAAGTTTAGAATTCAGTGCTGTGTAACACGTAGCAACAATCACAATACAGCAAGGCTTCATCTTGCTATAGCCTCATCGACCGCTCGGCTGGTACCAGAAAACCTGTCCTCCAACTCCAGGTGTCCGAGTTGCTGCTTTGGAAGCTGTGCTCTCTGCTCCTCATGTTAAAATTCAAACGGAACTACGTGTGTTTTTTACGGTTACTTTATAGACGTTGAAACTACCGAGCTATGAATTTCATTTGATTAATGATTTGAAGATAGAAATTGTACTCATTTTATTGGCTTCAATATCAGAGAACTGGTCGGTGAGACGGTGTGAAGCGATACTTATTCTCGTGTAAGTTTTAAAAATGAGCGTATGGTGCTTGAGTCAATTTTATACTGCAGAAATGCATTATTGCGAGAACTTATTCAGTACGCACATGCGCTTGGAGCCTGCATACATGCATAAAAATGCGCATGTATTGTTTTGCGCGATGAAAAATGATGTACTGTAAATAATCACCGCTGGAGAATCTCGATATAATTGTACTCGTATTTTTCATCCAATTTTGATATATGTACATTTGTGACAAATTACACATCATGGTCTCACTGTATGAGTAAGATAGGAAGCTGAAACTGTTTTTTGCATTATGTCCAATAATTTAACGCTCCCACAGAGGCTCTATTTTAAAAAGAGTCGCAGCGTGAGGCACTATATTGAATGTCTAACATCCGCAGTAGTTTCACCGGCAACATATTTGATGCGCAGAAGTCCCAATGAAAAGCACAGACTCCAGAGGCTCCGTAATTCTGGAACGCTCACACCTACAACTGATCCAAATTTGGCCTTTTTCTGGTCTAAACTTTCTGGTTCAACCTCTTCCGAATAAAATTCTGTTGAAAAACTCGCTGGTGGGTAGATTCGGAGCGATTTTAAGATCTAATTTCATTTGGAAAATGTGGCAATTTCGGACATTTGGCCAGACCGCCTGCTGTCTTATTACTCATACCAAGCCTTCATGGCTACTTCTTGGGGCGCTCTCTATACGGGCTGTTTTATTTTTTTTCGTAAGTATGCGATGTTCATTTTTCCCTAAAAATGTGCACCCAAAACAAGTTCGCAAGGGCGATTTGGTACACTAACGAGAGATGCTACAACGGTGATCCAACAGTGATCCGAGCCACTAAATCATTCACTACAATGTTCATTCATTACGCGTTTGTGCGAGCGAAATCATGCTTGAGAATGTATTCGAATCGTGCTTCAAACGTTGACGTAAAATACAGTACCACGAATGCATCCATTGTCCTTCAGTTGTCCTGCATTGAAATGAAATTTTAAATTGCACGTATTCCGCAAGACGGCTGCAATTATTATCACATTACTGCAATAATTTTGTCGGAATTTACATTGATTCTTTTGTCTATGCAAGGGCGAGGTTAAGAACGAAAAAATTAGTTTCTTTACTGTATAAACCTTAAAATAATTTTAAATTTGACTTGTGGAACTTGAGTATCATTTAAACTCCTGAATTACTGAGAATATCATTTTGCAACTCGCTTGAAACTCCCATTTCTTATAAATATTGTCCTATGTTTTGTCTGCATTTGCAAAGAAGATGTTGTTCAGCCCGTAGCTTTTCTGAAGATAAAGACCGTCTTCAATTTCTTGATTAGAGGCAATAGAGATTTCATTTTCCTGATCTTTTAGCTCTCAAGTGAGAAAAGACTTAACCCAGTTCGCAGTAAAGCATTTGCTCTGTGGTGTACAAAACCAATTCCTTCAGGCCAGACGTCACACTAGTGGTAGGAAAATATGTTACAGTTTGAAGTAGAACTTTAAGGGGGTTGGTTTGTTTTCCGTCTGTATAATTTTCACCAGAACTTCTGTGAAATTGCTGGGAGTGATAAAATGTTATGCAATAGTGTGTAAATATACGTATATTCATATTTTAAACTTTATTTAATATGGTGTGTGATTACTGATTTATTTACGATTAAATGAGGGAATCGCAGTCGCGAGGTGAAGTGGTGCAGGTTTTGGATGAGCAAATTGTACATGAGCAAATTTCAAAATTGTATTGTGAATTTTCAGTATTGTTCCGTTCCCAGGGTGAAACTGTACTAGGCGTATGGTGTATAGCTGACGATTCATGACGACGTCGTGTTACATTTTAATAAAATTATGTAGGATCGGCACAAGAGGGAACATTTTGTGAGATTGCATTACCTCATGTAAATCCTTTCCTCCAGTGCTAAAATGAATATCCCAACCCTGCTGATTATGCACCAGCAATATTTGAGTACATTTGTTTTTTGCTAATTTTGCCTGATGAAATGGCGCTGGCTAAAGTTGGGGCGAAACAAACTCGACTACTTCTCTGTTTTCTACATTGTCAGGAATAATTAGAGAGAACTGAGGTCTTTGGACGCATTCATTTGAGAAGAAAGTATCAGAGCATATCTCTTAAGATTTTCGAAGGACTGGTGAGCTTTGTTCTAAGTGAAACTCCCGATATATTGGAGCTAACTCAACACTTTGACGGCGGCTAGTAAAACTGAAGTTCAATATTCAACTCAAATTTAAAGTCAATATTATTATTGTAGTAAGCAATTTGGAAAGTAGCAAATATTAACTGGATCGTGCCTTTTTTAGCTTTGATAAAATGTTTATAAAAATTGAAATTGTGACTACTGGTCGGTCAGCAGCATTATGAAAATCCCCTCAGTGACCATCGGTGGATCACGTCACAGTCAACGTGTTAATTACGCCTTTTCAATTCATTACAAATGATGCGAAATTTTCATGACAACACGATTTTTAGGCCAGGAGATATTAAAGGCGGTGGGATAGCTATCTTAAATCCATGCCATCTTTCACTTCATTCACTTATTTAAGGAATGCCGAGCTTTGTATTTAAGGTCGCGCAAATGATGTCGGGACAAAATTCGGCATTCGTATGTCATAATATGAAAAAATTAAACATTATCTTAGTTGGTGGATTTCCTATCGGGTGGAGTAAAGACGTTTAGTATCCTGAATACCTGTTCATTAATGAGGGAGGATCCGTTGTTTCTCCCGCCGGTCACCTAAGCATTCATGCCTGTCCCTAAATACTGATTACCTCTGCGATGTTCATTTATTGCAGGTTTCAAGTGGGATATTTTAGCTCAAGTGTCTACTTTAAGCCGATGATTCTAAGGAATGTTCAAGAATTATCGCATCTGATAGCGTCACATTCTCAATAATTATGAACGGCAGTTCGAAATACGACTTACCTGTGGAATAATAAACCTGACCTGAACGCGTGTAAGGGAGTTCTATTCAAAGGTGGTTCGTCAGAAGTGCTCCAGCCGTGGTAGAAGGAGGTGTTCGTGTCCCGCGTTCTCATCGAGCTCTGTCTAATGTCCGAGCTCCTTCGATTTTTATCGATCGATTGTGTCCGTGCAGGCCGGAACTGAAAATGCCTTGAGAGATGCAACCGCCCTGAGATTAGACATCTTAAGAAAATTTGTTGCCGGTGTGTAGGGAAGAGAGTGAAGTATTGTTTTCATGTGCTAAACGACCTAGAAAAATTAGTGAAGGAACGAGTAGTCTTCTTTTCTTTTCGCGAGGGAAATATTTTGGCAAAGATTCAATTGAAAAATTATTTTGAACAAGCACTCGTGATATTCTAAGATATTTCACTGCTATAACTGTGGCTAACATTATATAACTGGGCTGCATTTCCTTTAGTTGAAGTCTTCAAATATCCGTGCTTAGACAAGCTGCTAGTGTTTGTTTACTAACTTTGCTAAGATTAATTGAAGCTTCTGTCGCGTGTTTACAAGCATCAGGATACGCGATCAGCGCATCTGGCCAGGCCTGTCCTCCCTTCAGATGGTTTGGTCAACTTCAGGCGTGTTGTGTCCGCTGATTTACTGATACTCCTTCCCATATCTCCTTACATTGTAGCAGGTGCCTCGTCCACAATGTTCTATGGGCAAAATGAAAATATCTGTATCTGATGAGCGTACATGTCTTGTTTCTCAAATACCCATTTCCCTACTATGTAACAGGTACTTCTTCAAAAATGTTCTGTGATTTTTACGAAACATGTGTGAGAATACCTGTAGCTGATGCACGTGCATGTCTTGTTTCAATAATGTCTTAATTCTATCACGTGTTTTTGATCTCGGATCATGGGTTGCGAGGAGTCCTACGGGATGAATATTTTAAACGGTGTCTTCAACTTTTAAATTTTGATGGATGATCTCTGATATGTGGTTTTGTTGATAACCATCAGATATAATATTGTTTTAGCATGTGTTTTTTGACATCTCGGGCATACCAAGCATGCTTTTTTTCCATGGTCTTGTACACAACTGTTTTTCTATGCAATGGCAGTCATTTTACAATTTTGTCATGAGTTTTCAAATCCTAATCGCTCAGTGCTGTTGAGCTATTGTCGCACCCTCATGTAAGTTGTTCTTGCGCTACCACCACACATCTGTTGATGCTCCAGTGTAATCTACGCTCCTGTTTTGACGGCCCAGCGCCATTTCGGGGTGTCAGTTCTCGTTTTATTGCATTTTTCGTCGTAATTTTCCCCAATTGCCTCGTATTTTACTATACGTATTTATTTCGAACTTATTTCTGCAAAGAATCTTTAAATTAAAATAATTCGGGAGTTTACCCATTCGTGGGTAGTGTAGTGATCTTCCATCTTTCGCACTTTTGAATACAGGTTCTTATACAAAGCGCAAATGTGGACACCTGACGCATTGTGACTAGTAATTTCTTTCGTTCATGCCACGCGCTGTCGATGATGTCATCGACGATGTCATGCTAGACGATTTCATCGTCTAGCTGAAAAGAAATCTCCATACTTTATGGTGTTATCGTCTGATGCTTCACAAGGCTCTGGATTTAAAATCGCCGACATGCCAAAGGTTTTTATGAAGTATGAGCAACTTTCCGAGTCTTTTCTCTTCGTGCGCTGCAGCATATTTATTGCAACGTATGACGTGCTGTCTCCAGCACCGTTCTGTTTTACAATTGCAAAACATCGACAACCTGCATCAGAGTAAGGCTATTTTATTAATTCACAAAGTAAAGTTGTAATTTTGTCTTTTTTTCAAGTAAGTCGAACTTATTTCGGAACGTCTGCTGTTGTACACGTTAAATTTTATTTGAAAAACAAGACTACTAGAAAATGGAATAGTTTTTTTCGTGCCCGAGCTGGAATATCTTAAATCTGTTCAGACATCGAATAACTCAATTTTCTGGGAACGAAATTAATTTTTCGATTACGTAAGTGACGGTTTTTCTTTACACCGTTTGCGTTCATTACACACATTTTCTAGTCATAAAGAGTTAGTACTTTTGTTCAATATGTTTTACTTTAATTTCTGGATATCCTGATTCTCAAGTGAGGAAATATTAGATAATCAGTTCACCTATAAAAACTACAATTCATTCTTCACTAGAATATCATCATTACTGTGGTGATATACGAACACGACTTCATATTTCCTCACCTTCATTTAGTGTCGTGTTTCAAACCGTGTGAACGGACGGCACCAAGATAACTTTCATATCAAACTTTCGTTTAATTAATTGCCCACTCGCAGGCTCTTGCTTACGTCACCGCGGTCGAGGGCGCCGTGACCAGAGCTCGGATTTTCAAGGAATCGAGGTTTTGCTACCTGCATCGCTAGCAGCGTGTGTTCTTCAGATTGACTTGGCTACGCTGCGTGCTGTGTTAACACGTTCACCGCGTTTCCGTGCAGGTTAACGGTTGGTTTGGTTGGGTTGTAGGTAGCAGAAATGGGTGATCGACTTTGCTGCTCGAATACATTTTTATCCGTAAAAAGAAATTTGAAAAATACGATTGCACGGTAATATTTCACTTGAAATAATAGCAGTTATGTTTTTAAAAAGGTTGCAAAACTGACAAAATGTCAGTGATTTATACCGGTACGTGAATGAGCAAATAACCTAACGGTACACATGTGACCCAATAAGCGGGAACGTGTTAAGTAAAGGCTCTTCAACGTTTCAGCTTATACAGAGCTCTTGGCATCTGGCTGCTGTGCAGGGATGCCAGGCGTCAGATTAGGTTCATTTTTCTAAGTTAATATTTCTTCAACTTTCGTGCTTTGATTTCTTTCATTGTGTCCCAATGTGTCTCTATTAAGTATTTACGTATTGCAATGGTATTATCATTATTTTAAGCGTGACCTGATCACCTCAAGCCTTCGAGCACTTCATGAGGATCTGAGAAGCTTTTACCACACTACTTAACACTTCTCGTGTCATTTATGAGATATTTAATTTCGCGTTTCTGATGTTGCAAGTCCAGTGCCAATGATCGCTTTTACCTGACGTCAGTAAGGAGGAAGTTTTCCTCAGATCGCGAAGAGGCAACACTCGTGGCCTGCAACCTCATTACGTGTTCGTTATTGTCTAAGTCAAGTGTAATAAGAGCGCCTTGTTCTCAGCCATAATTCCGCAACTTCTCGATTACAGCAAGTTATGTGATGTAAATAATTATGTATAAACCGCCCCGTGCTATTCACGCTTATCGTGGACAGCTTCAATACACTACAGTTTGCTTGAAATTGAGGCTTTATTAATCTATGAAGAACTCAACAGAGATGTGCAATTTTTTTATTCAAAATCTAGCTATTTATTTTTGGATGATCTTGGCTGATTTTTAGGTATTTGATGAATCAAATAATGACAAAACTATGCTTTCACTGCTCTAAAGGGTTTTAAATGCTTTTTGCTCAATTTCCATTCCTCTGGGCTGAAAGAGGCATTAGATTTAACCACGATGGGTTCAACTTAAGTTCAAAACCCAACTCAAATTTACATTCAATTGTAGTCAGTAATATCAAAAATAATGAACATTAACTGAACCATGCCTTCATATAGCTTGAAGTATTGATAAATTTCAGTTTGTGACTGCTGGTCGTTTATGAAAACTCCTTCCGTGCACGCAGGCGGCTCACATCACGACCAACGTGGTAAACTTAAAATTGTATCACCAGTTCGATGTTTCAGAGCCACCAAACTTTCCTCATTTTATGTCTTTTAAACTTTAAATTTTCGTTTTGGGATGGCAACAAGTCTTCTTGCTCTTTCGTAGCGTTGAACAAAATTTATCAAATTGATTTAAGTCACACTACAAAAACCATGAACTAACTTAAGTAGTTGCTGCTGACGAGTAAATCAAAAGCTTTACACTTTTACCTTTCCTACTCCTGATTATTATCGAAGGTATGAATGATTTTAAGTGATGACTCAAAGTCTGGTTGAAATTATGACCAACTTCGGACTCGGGAGACACGCTATTGGCCAATGAAAATTAACGAGTCGAAAAAATCAAGTTAGCAACTTTAGGATACTGAAGGATATTTTTTGACGAAGTTGGATTGCTTCTATTCGCCGACTTCAAAAGTTAAACGCAAAACCATATTTTTTAGGCCACGAAATGTTCTGACGAGAAATTTAGCTACTGTCTTATATTTACAGCCAATTTTTCCACGGGAGAGGGATTCCCACCAAAATTTTCAATGACAGATTCTAATTTCGTAGAGTCTCGTTTCAAAAAGGTCTTCGTTGCTGAGAAATTAGTAATTAAGGAAATTACTTTTGTTACAATGAAGTAATAGAAGAACATTTTTAGATATTAGGTAAAATCTAGATGCTAGATCTAGAAAGATGTCCTTAGTCAATGTTCGCAGGGCTAGTTCAATATTTTTCTATTGCCTACCTTGAAATTCATATGCCAAATGACTTGAGTAGTGTTCGACAATTTTGTTAACAGCGTTTTTAAACTTTTTTCCCGCCACATTTAAAAAATCCAGACGCAAATGTATATATCATTGTATATAATTAAAAGAAAATGATCCAGAGTAATAATTTGAAGTTGAATTCAACTAATACACTTTTCAAGCTAACTGATATTGGTGTGAATGGAATTTTTTGTTCTGTTTCATTATGGACTGAAGTAAAGCTTTTGTTATCCTTTAAGTAAAACGTTCCATTCATCTTGCTGCAGATTAGCTGTTTGTTCCGATAGATCATTTCAAATTTCTTTCATCTTCAATTAATCATGTTTTCTAAGACTTTTTTCAGCGCCCATCAAAATTTGTGGTTGTCATGCTTGATAATCTACGATTAACATACCAAATTTCTCAGAGATATTGAAAGAATGTGTTATTCTGTAAGTGTAAATGGGCACTCAAACATTCTGACATGAAAAGAAAATTGCAGAATTTATCTCAGATAAACATTGAATTGCGACACTCGATGCACGCTCTCAGGTACAACATCTTGTCATGACAAGCCACCGCTGCTTGTAACGCTGAAAATTTCGCTGCGTGTGAGGAGGACACAAAGCTGCGTTGCTTTGCGGGGTTCGAAATAGAATTTGTCGACGAGAAATTTCTTTGTGCAGTTTGCACTTTGAACTACAAACGAGAATTCTCTATCAAATTCTCTACTGTAGTGAGAAAAAATAGCAGATAGTGTGGAGCGCGTTTGTTCCATAGATTGTACTTGGATGCTCAGCTACTGTTTATGTTCTATTACAGTGCAAGTTGCATGAGAGTGCGGCCATTATCCTTATGATTTTATGAAATAGCAATTGCAGCACAGTGATTTGACATTCTGCGGTGTAAGCAAATGAGTAAGTAAGACAGTGTCCTTCTATTTCTTGTTTTAGGCACTGTGCGCCCATCATTTAAAGTATTGCATGAAAAAGTCGTTCGATATCAAGTTTCCGCATGACACTATTTTCGATTAAGAACCAATTTGACGTTAAATTTTAATGAGAGCGTTATTGTGGGCTGGCCCTCCTAAGAGACAAGATTTAAAAGTACTGTACTGTACTTGAAGTAGGAAAGTGATGTTAATAAAGTGAACTGCAGGCATTTGAGAGACTTTCATGGTGGCATTCCGTGACGTCCAGCCTTTTACTCAGGTGATAAATTTTGTGGCTGGTTGAAAATGAGTTAATTATTGGACTCTTGCAATCTGTATTACTTGACACCTGTTATTTATTGGCTTGGATTTTCGAGCTCCTCTGAATTCTAAATTAAGATGCAATGTCGAATATGACACGTTTTAACATCCATGATGGCATTTTCAATTATCATTTTCATTTTACAAGAGGCTGGAAAAAAATAAACTGCAATGTTGCAGAAAAAATGTTTGGACATTCGTGATTTTAGCATTATCATCTATTTGAACAAATTCGAAGATGGCGGTTTTTACCTGTATTTACTGTGCCCGCTACATTTGGGATCACGCAGGCTAGTCATGTCGTTTGAAAAGGATTCGAACTAGAAGTTTTTTGGTCGGATTGAACAATACGTCACGAAGTCAAAACAACAGAGAAATTTCCGCTGCAGGATATTCAACTATGACGTCGTGAATTGTTTGAAAATCTTGCTTTTGGTGTTGATCATAATCAAACATTTATACAACTGCTATGCAAGCTCCAATGTGTGAACTAGGTATCGCGCACTTTATGTAGACCGTTTTAGTCGCCGTCACAAATGTACAGCCACTTTCTGAAGGTCCTTTATGAAAGTCCTATTGCTCTACTTAACTATGAACTGTTCACATAATTTTAGAAAAATACGATTGAGTGGCTCGAGAAGGATGCTATACACTGCGTTTTTTATTATTGAATTTTCTCCCGGTGCAAAATTGATGTGTGAACATCATGCTTTAAAAAGTTCCTGAATCTTCTCCATAGTTGATAATACAGCTGACATCTCCTGGATTGAACTCGATATTGAAAAACTTGCGAGAAACTAGAGTCAGTCATCCGCAAAATTTTTACAATGATAAAACTTATGAAGAGAATAGATTTTATTACTCTCCCTGCCAAAAGAAATGAGGTCCCGAGATAAAAATTAAGGAAGCTTTTCTATTGTAAAACAGGATTTATCTTGTTCATTACGGATTATCTTCTTTCATTTCACCGTTGTTCATTTTTCTTTGTCAGTCATTTTCTTACTCAACTTTTGTACACTTATATGAACTTTTGAAAATCTTGCTGTTTTTGTCAGTAAGGAAACCTGTGTGGAAACATGTGCCTAGAATCCCCGATCCCATAATTCTGTGCCAAATTATGTTTCCCTCTTTTCTTTCCTTGGGACACATTTTATGGGGGAAGGAAGGCCCTTAATAATGATTTTATAATCTTTACATATCACAAAATGATCATATCGCTATTCCTAGCGTTAGTCGAAGGTTTACGCAGCAACTAATACACAGCCCGGAGCAAATATTTCTCAGCCAACATAAGTTTCTAAGAGCGATTTACCAATCACGTTCACGTGCCATTGTTTCTGAGGAGGGAACCTGACAGATGGACGTGAGCAGCCCTCGAATTGAATTATTTTAAACATTTTTTACCTTTCCTTTCCGTGGTCAAGCTGAGAGCTCAAGTGCGAAGGCTCTTCAGCTCCATTATAAATTCTCTCCAATTTGAGGTCGGCCCAGGGCTGAAGAGTCGTCGTTGCTGCTGTAATTATTGTGGCGTCTGCAGGCGATATATTCAGGTTATTAGCTACGCCCAATACATGTTGTAATCTTAATTAAGAGTTGGAAATAAATTCAACAGCTTGTGATAATGTCGCAACCCCAGTGTTTTAATTTTTGCCCCCCTCAGGGGAATACAACTGTTGTATCTATGGGAATTAGCGCTCCCAGGGGGACTATGTGAGGGCCCGAGCTAAGGGTTAGGTAGGCTTCCTTTTTGTTGGAATAGAATAGGTTTTTGTTCTGTTACGGACCATCTTTTTTCGGTTCACTGCTGTCCTGTTTTTCCAACACCTACTAATTTCTTCTTGAACTTTGATCTTGTTTCATAAACTTCTTTCTCATCTTACTGTTTCTATGCCCTTTCTACGTAGATTCCACGTTCCCTAAACTCCATACTAAATGGTGCCTTCCTCCTTCCTCTCTTTGGATCGCCTTTGTAGCGGATAGGGAGGCTTAAACTAACTAATAATCTAATCTAATATTTAATTTTTGCCCTTTTGAAATATTTTTATCGAAGGCATCTTTTTCTGTAAGATAGCTTCAGTGTTATGGCTTAGAGGCAGCGCGAGTATTTACTTGAAATAAAGTTTCAATATTATTATATCGACTATTATTGGGAATTTGAAAATAACGGGATTCATTATTTTCCTTGAATACATTTTCCAGACATGGATGACAAACAAATACATTCATCCTAACAGTACCCGCGATAAAAATGTTCTTTTACTTGTGCACTGGTAAAACTCTTATCACAGATGCTGTCATTAAGCAACCTTTGAGCGAAACAGAGAGGCTTAAGAAGCCGACCCCAAACAAATATCTGAATAAATAAATAAATACACAGAAGGTATTATTGAAAAAAATGGCTACTTTGTAACTACTCAAATTAGTTCTCAAATGGTATAATAGTCGTTTGAATGAATATCGATGAAATTGCAATCAAGTGTTGAAAAGTAATCAAACAGTTTTCGAAATTGCTCAACATCAACTGAGAAAGAACTAAAAATTGTAGACATCCTGCTCAGCACAAATTGAACTTCTTTCACGGAGTCAGCGAAATTTATTCTCTTTAAGAATCAGTTTTACTTCTTGAAGAGTAGTTTCATTGAATGTAAAAATTTCTATTCACATATCACTTTTCCGTTGAATATTCAGTTGTATTTTCTTCAGCCTCATGAGGCTAGCCCATCATCTACAATCAGTATAGTAGCTTCAGCTTTGCTGATTTAACGCGTCCAGTATGGTTTTCCTCTCTGAGTTTTATGCGACAGGGTAAATGCGCGGCCATCAGGTGAAGTTTGCATTTCCTTTGTCGTTTCTCTCTCTCTCTTTGCCTGACAGTGCAAAATTCAGGGGTCTCTTTGCGATGGTTGCCGAGACGCTGTACACAGCTGATGTTCTCTGTTGGAACTAAAGATATTACGTAACTTCAATCACAATCTCGCCGTTGCTTCATGCCCTCTGCAAACAAAACGTGACTCGTTCCGCGCTTGAAACTGAGCTCTCCTGCTGCGTTATTTGTGTTAAACTTCCTCGTGTTTGCGTCTGGCTAATCAGGATCGAAATTTGAACTCCACTTCTTCAATACCGAGCTGCCATTTTTGAGCTGGTGCTCTGAACTCGCGTGGCTTATCATCATTTGAAGGACTTTCTGCTGTGAGGTTTCATTTTAGATTTAAAAGAAAGGAAAATTTCATTTTAGATTTGATGTTACGAAACAACTGATTGCAGAAATGGAAATGGTGACTTCAATGCGGATTGCAAATTACGAAAATGGTAAGAAATGCTCTCGCTGACGCACTCTATATCGGGATGAGTAGCCAAAAATTCGTTTAAAAACCTAATGGCATGGGATTAGAACAATTAGGTTAATGAAAGACTTTGAATTACGCAAGAAAATTGATTTTATGTCAAATTTTCGCCCGTTTGGTCGGTAATTATTAAATGTTTTTCTAAGATTGCTTGAAATATCAAGAGAAATATGGTGCACGAAGGACCATCGAGAAAATTGTTGAACTTTTCATCCTACATTTGTACTGGAAAGAAAAAAAGTATTTGCGAAGGTAAAATTTTTAACAGAATTGTATCAAAGAAATGTCTCGTAAATTCGGAAAGATTCGACGGAAAAAATGTATGCAATAATAATGTGTCATTCATTTTTATCTTGCAAGTGGGAATTGTAAATCAGAAACTGTTGAAAGAAACATGCATTAAACGATCATAATAGACCATTTGTCGCACTAGGTGAAAACATGAATGTGATGAGTTTCTTGGCTCGACGAGATGGAGTACGAAATGTGAACAGATTGCTTCTCTCATCTGACAATTTCACACTAAACTAACGTTACGTGGCCTTTTTGATCTCCAGATCTGAATTCTTCGATTCTTTCCTGACATACAGGGTGGATCAGAAGTAACTGACCGGTTTAATTTGCTAGCTGAGTAAATAGGATAGCGAAATAAACCGTAAAAATGTCATTCTTTCAAATAAAACAAAGTTTTCCTTTCCATGGTGAATTAAAAGGGTTAGTTACTTCTGGCCCACTCCGTATAATAAGGAAAGAGTTAGCATCAAAATGACCGATACTTTGTAAAATGGAAACAAAACAACGTTCAAGGAATCTCCAACTTAGCTCTATAAATCAAAAGCAAAGTAATGAAGAGCAGCCCGAGAACGTGAACTCATATTTGTTTTGGAAATAATAGAGCTCACCTCAATATTGTATTACGCTCAGAAATACATGTTTTTCTACTATATATTTGTTACTTTAAATTGTTCTAAATTTATCCACAGATTTGTGCAAAATTTTAACACTGAACTCAATTGTGTTTATGTTTATCCTTTCACTGCAAATTGTTCGTATTGGTATTGGCTTATGCTTTGTGATACATTTCGTCGGGGAAACATTTTATCTATTATATCTGGTTCATTAAGAGCACATTCGTGTAACTTTTCTGCTTCCAGAAAGTAAAAAGTAGATTATACAACTGAAAATTTTAGATGAATTGTTAGGCAAAGCGCGATGAAAGTACGAGTAAGGTTGCGGTAGCTTCCGTGTTTCCGTAAGATCAACAACTTGCGATTTTCTTTAAATGATTCCTTAGCAGAACGGCTGAGTTGCAGCTTTTCAAAGGAAATTCCAGTCAACTGCACGGATGTTATTTGTTGAAAAAAATGTCATAAGGGGCCTGTCGTTTTATTTGGCCAAATTTAACAGTTCATTGTGGCATATTATCCCCAGCAACGACCTTTGTTTCATTGGACATTGGTGGTAAAATATTTTATTCGCGCTGCGAATGAGAATCATGGATACCGTTTACTGATGGGCTCCGCTATTAGAGGCTATAAATCTGACGACTTGAATGGGGAAGCTCAGCTGCTGAACAGAGTCCTTAGTTTCTGACGAGAGTGAGTAGCTCCCTCACCAATGAAAGGAAGACCCAGGTGGGTTCCTGGATCTTTTATTCTTGATGAGATATTGACTTCGTTACTTCTCTTTGTTGGGTAGTTCTTGCCACTGGATAATTCGTTTCTTAATGTGCTCGTGGTAAAAGATGGGAACTAAATTTAAGCACGCTAAAGAATTTGCTATCGAACGCAAGCAAGAAATGTGGAATGTTAGAATAAGTGAAGTTTTGTTAAAATACATTTCAGAGATAGCGCAAGTCCGCAGTGCATGCTCGTTATTAAAGAGGTCATAAATTTGTTTCTTGGTGATAACACATTTCAGTTTAAATTTGTTTTTTCACCAAAAAAACATAAAAGAAATCCGCTTCCAGTATCAAGAACATCCTATTAGTAGTTAGTTTGTAGTTTGAGGATTTCACAGTTTTCATTTGACTTTTTCTGCGCGTTTCCTATCACTTGAGAAGCTTTGATTCTGTTAGTTTCCCTTTTTACTTGCTTGACAACAGTGAGAGCAGAACAAACATACACCTGAAGACTTTCACACCTTCATCGATCGAGATGCTTTGTTTACAAAGGGCTGAGACCTGTCGATTGATCTTGCCTTGATGTGAGGAACGAAAATAAGGTTGGCATGGATTATGGGGTCTCGCTAACTGAGGTGTCGAGAGCAGAACTCTGTCTACTCCTTTATGAAATTGGTTTGGTTTGTTCGCCGGTTCGGTATTCAGCTCTGTTGCACCCTAATCTAGAGAGTTTACTTCAGTCACTTGTGGTTCGTTGTTGATTATCCGTTTTGTAGCTTTGACTATTATTGAGGATCTCTGCTTCGAAATCATTTTTTAAAAATTTGTACTAAAGGTGTCATGACAAATTTGTGATTATTTCGTTTCCCTTAGTTCTTTCTAGATGGAAGCTAAGGAAAATACTTTTGATATAGTGTAAATAAAAGTTCCTCGATATCACAGTTACGGCATTTTCATCGCTAGGTTTTTATTTTACATAAATTTCTACGTTTCGAACTGTACTGAAGCAGTTCGAAGTACCCTAGCTCTATTATTCATCTTTTGGTTTTTACAGCCCTCTTTCATGTTAAGGTATTCATTCAAATTTCTAAAGCTGTGCTAACATTTTTGACCTTGAGCACATAGAGCAACTGTTTCTTTAAAACATGAAAAATTAATAATCGCACCTTAATGGGAACATCATACAATGTATTAAATTATTTTGAGATTTTCGTAAATCATGTCCATAAAGCTATTATTTTACCCCTTAACTGGTATATCCATTTAAGTTTACTCTGCAATTTTTACGAGGAAAGCGTTGGGTGCCACTCGATGATGTAAGCTCTTATAGTGAACCCACAAAAGTTCAAATATTTTTCAGGCAATTTTAGGAAAACTAGCTCAAAACATTCATTCCATGAAAAATTCTGATCCCGACATTTGGACGTCGTCATCGCGCCAAACTTTCAATTATCGCTAAATTCATATCTATATAATTTACTTCATTCCTTGTCGAATTTTCACCCTGACGTTTTCTTTAAAGTTCACTCCTTAGTGACACTTCTTCCCTTATTTTAATGCCGGTAAAAAGTTGATTTCCGGGCTAATCTAATAACAGTGGTTGCTTTAACGGTGCAAGGAAGAAAAGCAAAAATCGTACGGTAATGGGTCAACAAGTTCTCTACGAGCGGCTTCAGTAATTAGCGTCTCTCATTAGACAAGGCTTTACAAGAGTCTTTCGAAGTCAATCAAGGATCTAATCCACCGAAGATACCCAGCGGCAAGGACGGCCTACCAAATCAGTTCTTCCGGCAAGAGAAGTTCTGGTGCAGTAGCTGTAATAATTACGAGTCACAGACCCTTCATTACTTCCGGATGGAAGAACGCCGCTTTGCAACGGCCGATGGGAAGGTCTCGTGAGACTCGTAACTGTGGATCATGAATTTCCCCTGACAATGTTTTATAAGGCGAAGACCAACGGTAATCAAAATGTTTCTTCCCATGATACAGCAAGTTATTTCCTATGCAGGGAATTCTCTCATGAGGATGCAATTATTCTACCTATGAGAATTAGCCCTCACACTGAAAAAATGATACCCCCTTAGCTGATAGTTGACTAAGACTTTATTTTAGTAAAAAACATGCTTTGTTTTATTAAGAATCACCTTCTTTCGGTTCGCTGCTGTCTTTTTTTCAGCACCTATCACTTTTTTCTTAACTTTTATCTAGTTGGTATAAAAACTTTCTAAATCACTATTTTTTTATCCGCAGGGGATCTGGAGTGGGAACATACCTTGTGCGTAGATTCTGCGTTCTCTTAATATACTACACTCTAGGAGGTGATTTCATTTTTCCGCTCTTTGGCACCCCTCTTCCTTCCTTTTCTTTAGAGAGGCTGAATTAAATTAACTCATTTTATCTAGTCTGAGCTTGGACTGCATTAAAATGAAGAGAAATGCATAACATCGTGGTGCAATCTGACGTGTCTCACTAATTTTATCTGGATGGAATAATTGTTGAATATTGTGGCCAGTAAAGAATTGAATTTAACGATTAGTTCGTTAGGTTTGGAGAAATAAAAATTGCATGAGGATGGTTGAAGGCATTTAATTGCGTGTCGTGCTATGTGTTACAAAATTTAGTTTGAAGTCGTTTTTGCTTAAATTTCGTAGCGCTAATTGCATTATCATTTGTAATATTAAAAAGTTTAATGGAACTTACAATATATTAGATTAAAGTGTACAATGAACTTAGTGTAACACTATAATACGTCATTAGTGCAAAATCCCAACTGGAGGCAGCTGATATTCTCAATTTAGGATTTGGCGCTTTGAGCTGCTTGCTCAAATTAATTCCATGTCGGATTTTAACCCTAACGTAAAAACGAGCCAATCGATCTGGTGCTCATGTGTTGAGCTGCTGTTCTAGCCGATTCTGAATTTCCAGAAATCTGGAAGTTCTATTGTCGTGGTTTTACGCTTCAGATACCCTACGTCGTGTTTAAATAAACGTTCCGAAGAAGGGTTCGTTTGGCCAACGATCACCTTCGCAAAAGATCCGCCATCAAAAATATATTCTCGTCGATACGAACCGCATATGCTCAGCTCTACGAACATCGTCTACGAACATTCCAGCCAACGGTTACTTCAGTACGTCGAGAAGCGTCGTTTGAAAGCTACCCCACCTTGACACCCTCACTTTGGGAGTACCGCACCCCCCAGCGTCTTGAGGGAGCTGCACTGCCGGATACTTCCATTTCTCTTCACATATCTAAACTCTCTCCGTAGACACCTAGAATCTTGTTCATTCCAAATAATTACTTGTTAATTAATATGTGAACGTAATCTAATCTAATTATCTGACGACACCTGCTATCTCCGGTAAATTATTAACGTAAAGGATTGTAAACGAGAAACGTGTATGTTCGCAAACATGACAGCATTGCTGGGGCATACCCTGTCTGGGAGAGTGCTTGGCATTAGGGCCACCGCAACTCGAAGTGTAGGACGTGCAGCCGCACCGCTCTGCCCTCTGGGCAAGCGATGGCACATGCAGTCAGATGAGTATCTATTGTACATGTCATCCACCATTACCATTCATTCCTGTTATCTCACGTGTAGGAATTTGCATTCGCTTTCAGTGTACGGAGCATTATTTTGTATCTAGGATGTATGCGTAATTTCACATTAAGAATTAGATAATCTGTGTTTCGCTAATTGATTCAGTAACGAGGCCTCACCTCGATATGAGCTTATTACAAACAAATTCCTGTTCATCGATTGTGTTAACTATTTGAATCAGAAGTCATCGTTATTTTTTCAAGTCATCATTTCTATATTAAATAACTAATTTGGAAGCCTGTTTATTTAATCCCTTGCAATTATTTAGCCATCAGTAATCAGAAAAATGTGTCATCAGAAAAAAATTACTTATGAATGCGATAAAAGATCTAACAAGGAGGATGAATCACTATACATTCTCGTCCTTAACGAGGGAGGTGACCGGCTCAAGCTTGAAAAAGAATAGATTATTTTTTGTCGTTCTAACGAGCGCCAGGATACAAGGTTAGAACAATACAATACAGCCTTCGTTAGTACGGTATTCTAAGTTTTCCACTTCGAGTTTCACTGTAGTGTAACTATCTTCGCTGCTGCCTTGTTACGTCATTTTCTTAATCTAACTTACATTCTGTGTTACACTGAAGTGACAATTAATCTCGAACTGAATGTCTTACTATTTCTTGAAGAGTCCGGAAAATAAATTCAAATCCGATTTCTTACAAAATAAACTAGCTTTATAAGCATCGCTTTTGCATTTCGGTCGTCCAGCGAAGCTAGTCCATGGAGCACAGATCGTGTAGCACAGAAGAGTTTTCTTCGTGGGTGAGACGTCTAAGTTAGCCTACCTTTGCAGCTGCCCCACGAGAGCGCAGGTGTCCAAACTTCGTCTCCCAGTCGCAAATTCGGGTTTCCAAGCTACTAAGAACGTCTCTCACTTGACGTAAGCTGAGTTCTACAGCTCTGTTGTCATTGATGCTCTGTTGATCCAAGACTAGAATGACACTGAACTTCGTTGGAGGATGTCGTCCCTTGTTGACTCCAGATATGATGGACGTTTGCGCGTCAAATGTATTTTCTTCTGGTGTGGCCTGCCAAGAATCGCTCGCACTTTCGCTGCGTCTTCGAAGATGATGTGTATTAAAATTACGCAGACTTGAAATTCTTCGGTATGTTGGGAACAGATGAGCGAAACCCTCCTCAATGGAAGGTATTCCTGAAACAACCATTTTCAGTTAGCAATGCCATGAGGTTTCAAAGTCTCTGTAATTCGCAGCGGTTCTTTCAGTTTAGTGACAGAGCACTTAGCTGGTGAGCAAATCCCGTTTTCTCGACAATTTTTCATTAAATCCATTTTAATTCTCAATATCCTTTTTTGCTATGGCCGTATTTTCACAAATTCAGTGCAAGTAGAATCACTGAACGTGGCTCAGGGAGAAAACAGGTGATGTAAAAAAATGTGTCCATATTTAAGAATTTTTTCGCATGATATTTTCGACATTCCAGTCGGCGAACTCATATCTCCAAATAGTTCATGTTAGATGTTCACCAATGTTTGCAGAACCGGTTGGCTTTAATTAAGAAGCGGGTTCTATAAAACTTTGTTTTGAATTAACTAAACTGATTTAAGGAAACGACCATCTTTGATTCAATGAACTATTCATGATTGACAAATTTTTCCTTAATTACTTTTATTTTTTAGTGCTTCATATTTTGGTAGAAGCAGCAATATTCAAGTAATCGTATATTTGCATGATGAATTTACGAGTGAAAAACTGGCGAGGAAAATTATTCAACGCGGTTAGTAAAATACTTCTTACAGTGATATTTGAAAACCGTGAAATGTAACGCATGGTGGGTGAACTTGTGTCTAGCATTTCTTTAGAACTCAGTTTCCTGAACTGGTTGATTAATTGCAAATATCCATAGTAAGCTGGGAAAGAGACTGATTAATTAGTTTTGATATGTATATCATTTAAAGAACGTACATATATTATTGAGAAATTAGGCCATCGTCTCGTGTATCACATTTTAAAATAACCAGTATTTAAGAAAAGCAGAATAATGACCTCCAGTTTTCAGGTGTTTTTTTCACGGTTAACTGTATTTTTTAGCATTTACCTTTAACTCCATGTTTGCTGACATTTATGCCATTAGGAGTAATATTCCTCGAAGTCAGGCTAGTGTGAACTTGAGTGCTTCAAAAACGTTGTAGGTTACAAAAAGACTCCCACAATTTCCTAAATTTTATTGCAATATTCAATGGGGTTACTTCGCTTGCGTGGACAGAGTTTCAACAACGCATTCTCCTTTGAGGTGCTCATGCGGAGCCAATTTTTTCAATTGCCTCTATTTGAAACCTGTCGAAATCCATGAGAGGCCGGCTCAAAGTGACGCGCATTGGGGAGCAGCTGCGGCATTGTGATGCAGAGTCCGGGCTGCTCACGGGTGCTTAGCGATGCGCGCTCTGGGAGCGAGCCGGCAATCTCGTCGAGCTCGAGTGTTCGGTGGCTCGGGCAACTGTGTTGATGCTCAGCTGTGAGCTGCTGCTTAGCTGTATTGGTGCGGATATCCAGGATTCATTTTAGGGCCTACTTCGTAATGTACACGTTTTATTTGCGATTGTTTTTTAATCATCATTCTGTCGTAAATCTTGATCAAGAGACACAAAGAGTAGAATTTGAAAAGGTGAATGTACAATGTCATGTACGTGCAAAACTATATTTTACATGTTCCCTTAAATGACACGTGCATTGTGTGTTTTTGAATTGGTAAGTTCTAAAAAAGATTCCTTCTTTCAAGTCCTTCTCCTTTTGGAACGCAATATGTCAGTCATGATCAAATTGTAACATTCCATACAGCCTTCATATTGAAGTTGATGTAGTTACCTCAAATCATTTCCAATAACGTCAAGTAAGGGAGAGTCAATTTTACAAGTGGGACGAACGCAGTCCTGGCAAAATTTCAGCAAAAAGGTTCCAATTTGCTAGTTGAACTTTATGAATACTTCTGTATTCTATTCATCATACGGTACAGTACGTCATTACAAATTGTTTTTTATCTCTTCAATGGTTTGAATTCTACGTTCTCCTACATTTTGTTCTTACGATAATTTGTGCGTCGTAATAAACATTGATACATTTAAAATTGCGAAATTTCTTTCAGTTCCAATCTTGGATCCATGTGAATTAGCTCGCACAGGGGGAATCTCCGAGGTCCCAAGTTATAGATTAAGAGCGTTATTCAGAATTGAATATCTTTTCAGTCGCTTTACTTTTTCAAATGGACATAAAAATTTGTTCTGAATGATATTTCGAGCTTTATGAACTCCCCAAAATTAAAAATTCACGCTAAACTGAGCCAAAGATAATGAGTAAAGCTCTTGGTGTCTGAGCAGCATCTTTCTGAGCCATCTAAAGAATTTTATATCCGCATAATTCTGTTTCGGTTCTTCAAAATGAAGGACATGAATAATAGAATAGATTATTTAACATAGATAACATGTATCTATAAATTACATGTATAGCAAAAAATATTTTAATGGTTTATATTCTGAGACTGTTCCGGACTAATTTTTCATTTTCATGATAATTAAACGACGGAAAATAACTTATACCAGGTACAGGAAAAGTATTTTAATGCTTAATATTGTGAGACTGAACTGGTTCATGTCATTAATTAGCTGTAATTACGCTGATATCGATCGATTCTGTGTGAATATTTCAGAGAACTTATAATGAGCACAGACTGGAGTGGGAGAGCGTGCCTCGCATCTCATGGTGTGTCTTCGATTTTGTGTCGCAATTGTAGAAAAAACAGCCCTAATGAACATGAAGAAAACAGTAGATTGGTTTGTCGATGAAACAGTTTAACCAAATTTGCCGAAAGGTACGAAGTTATGAAGTGTGACATTTCTGAGTTTCCTTCCTGTCTATTTCTTAAGTAAACTTGAATGATCTTCTGAAAGTGCTGGAGCTGATCGTGTTTTCTGGCCTTTAATTTTGTTCCGCTTTCTTCACTTTAGAGAAGTGGACGTAATTAAGCATGTATTCAATTTTCTTGAACTCGCCTAGCAGCGTAAATGAAAAAAATAAAAAATGTCTTAACAACTAATGGGAAAAAACATTCTCCCTGCTTCACTTGCCGGTCTCTCTGGCTTTCATCTAATTTTCGTTTACAATTGTGTACTTTTTTTACCTCATCAAGTAGCATGAATTAAGGTTTGAATTTTATTTTTTTTTAATTTATATGAAAATACTTTTCCTGCTTTACTTGCCGGACTCTGTGGCCTTCATCTAGTTTTCGTTTACCATCGCACTTTTCTTTTCCAGAGTTTTCTTGAGAGCGTAAAACTTTATCCCCATAATAATATTTAGCCTGCGTGAAAATGCAATCTCTGCAACATGCGCCATTGGTCTGGAAAATACAGAAAAGAGACAAGTTTCGCGCGTGCTGCCTCCAAAAGCTTAAGTTTAGCAGTTCTCAAATTGAAAGCATGCATGGTATTTGTCGATGATGGGAGCTCATGGTGTGATAGCATCATATTAGACATGTAATTTCCGACACTATGACGATCATCGCAAACAAATTTTGTCCCATGCTTTCGACCGTTATTCCTTCACCTGCTGTAATGGAATAAATAATGCATTTTATATTTTCTATCAACTGCACACCATGCTTTGAATATTGAATATTTTCCATTTCAAGTCAATTGAAGTCGAATCCATTTAAAAGTACAAAGGATTAAGTTAAATAATTTACTGGTAGCATGTGCAAAAAATGGAGTCTTTTATGAAATGAAAATAATGAAAAATGTGTTTGCCCAAAAATTAGCTACGTTAAGTTTTGCTTGTTGATAGGTAATTTAAAAATCCTTGGTGCTAATTTCGGAGTTACTGTCAAAGAATTTTATTTCGAATTTGATGGGAGAACTTTTCATTTTGTGAAGGAAAAGTTGCACAAGTTTTTATCCTGCAGTTTTGAAGTAATGAAGCTTTTATTTACTATTAAAAAATGATGTTCACTTCAAATTCTGATGGTCTCGGCCCTTTCAAACATTTTCAATTCATTTCTGCTTCAAAAATCGATGGACTTATACATTTCATGCTTTTTGTCATTAAATAGTCATCACGGAGATTAAGTTGCGAGCGATGATTAGTTCCCTTATGATTCGGAATGGATTCGAGTACCAGAATCTGTTAATTGTGTTGCGCAGGTACGTGTTGTTATGTGTTGAATAAAATCAACGTAGGTATCAGGTTAGGTCAATGGTAATGTCCGATTTTAAGAAGGATATTTAAAATTACATTTGTCGATTATTTACATTCTATTATAAGTGTAATATATTTCTGTGACTGAAGTGCACGATTTTTTCAGATTGTCCTGTTTTGTTTATTTTTTAATTAATATAGGCACCCCTGTTTGTCCTATCTAAAGATCACAAAGGAAATGTTCTACTGTGTGAGTTTCATGAAGGTTTTCATGCAATTGCAGCTACAAAATATATTTTGAACACCTATGGAGTTACTGTAGTAAGTGAAAGAAGTTGCAAGAGTTGGTTTTCCCGTTTTCGAAGTGGTGATTTCCTTTTAAATGATGAGCCATAGACAGGTCGCCCAAAAACTCTTGATTCCGATCAGTTGAATGTTCTTGTGTTCGAGAATCCTACTGTTACCATTAGGGAAATTGCAAGACAGTTAGATGTGGCCCATTCAAACTGCTTCTGATTTCCATTTGTTTCGAAGACAACAAAACCATTAAAAAAAAACATTTATCAACAAGAGAAGAGATTGAAAAACCGCTGAATTTGTATTTCGATTTTAAACCTGCAGAATTTTTCCAGCGACGCATTCATACGCTTGTTGAAAGGTAGAATGAGGTCATTGAAAGCAATGGAGAGTATGTTAATAAATTAATATTTCCATGGTCATTGGCCAATTCATTAATACTCAAGATCTTAAATCGGACGCAACTTTTGTACCAGCCTGATATTTAAGAAGATGCGTATTGATGATCCTTCGCATCGATCTATGTCCCGTACTGAATAGAATGCGGTAATTCCATAAACTGATTTTGTTTTAGATAATTAAAGTCACCCCGGCACCCCCAATCTTTGAAGAATCTATTCAAATGTAGTTCGTAGTGAAATGTTCTTTACTGAACAATGATTGCAAGAACGTGACCTTTTCTAACGTATTTCAGTTCATGAGCTCGGAAGCCAATTTTTTTATTATGGAAAACGTTTATTTTTTTAATATATAATATGTACTTCAGATTTCTGCAATTATGCAAAAATTGTAAAATTCAAGTCCAACTATGGGTGACACTTATTTGATATTTTCAAGTACTGCACCAGAGAGCAATGAACAACTCAAGTAGCTGCTTGGTTTAACACTTGTAGACTTAACGAATAGTTAAATGGAAGGGTTATCCATACAAAACAAAGTGTTACCGAACTACTTCACATACTATTAGAAAGACTTAGCATTTAATCTGATTTCATCGCACGAAAACCAACTTATTGACTTATCGGCTACTCAAACTTTAGTTTCTGTAATTTAGTGTTCTTTTTAAATAAATCATCTCATTTCAAACTTTTCCATGAAAAGAAAAATGGAAATGAAATCATTTCAAGCTTGTAATAATTTTTCATCGCTCCCTCCACATGAATTTATTAATAATTACTTCGTACAAATACGAGTTGACGCAGTTGTTACGTTAGTTTCTTGCTATTTATCGACCTAAAGTTTTTGATTTGCTTGGTTATTTTGTGACTCTCAGTGTGAGTGCAGTTTGAGTCCCTTGATGCTCATGGTGAGATGCTCACAACCTAGGAAAGGCGTGGTCATCGGTTTTCTCATTGAGGTGTAGTAATTTCTTCTTTGAGATTCTCGTAGAGCCACTAGAATACAATTTACCCCGACTTCAACCACCTAGTGATAATAACACATGTTTGTACTGAAGTTAATTAAACTTCGTGCAGTCAAACTTTGTTCTAATTGTACTAATTTAACGAAGTTTTGACCTAATCTGTTTTTTTGTTCTTCATCAAAACCTGCTTGGAGGAGGAGAATATTTCTTAGTACACGTTATTTGATCTTTACCTAATATATTTCCTTCCTCGATGAGCGAAGCCGTATCTTTATTTCCTGTTAACACTCCATGCGGTGGTTTACTTGTTTTCTATGCAGTGTACACTCTGAGCGTGAAATGGATCAAACTGTGTACTTTACTTCCAACAAGTATACTGAGGTGGAAATGTTGTTTTCCACTTCTTCGCTGGTTTAGTTACTGGCCCGTGTTGGCCACAGCCTTGAAGTCTTTGATAAAGCCTAACAAAAGCCAAGCGAGGCTCTAATGAAGGGCGCCTGTGCTGTCGTAATGAGATTTTGGATTTTCGGTTTAAGCTTAGTTACCGGCTTCTTCATGTGGTCTCCCTTGCTGGGAGGGGATGACGATAATTCATTAAGGCGCAATCTACCCTCCGAGCTCACGAGAAGAATGTCACATGCTGTCCGCCTCGTCTGCCTTTGATCGGATTCGTTACTGCTTGAATAGAAAATGTGAGGTGTTAAAAGCAAGTC
>JACJUY010001163.1:94472-153149 GCA_014220935.1 Platorchestia sp. MABIK | reverse complement strand
ACGAAAAGGATGTTTCACAGCAATCAAGAAAACGTGTTGCGTCACATACTGGTTTGCCAAACCTTATCATTGATGCAAGAACGCTTCGGATCGAACTAGTGCCCATTTCATGCACCGGGGTTAGGGGGCAAATTATAGACCTTCGTTTCCCAACTGGAAGAAACATCGGACTCGCACAGCAGGACTTCGAAACCTCAGGCATTTCCCATGAAAGACGAATGCTCTTCACCAGTTGACAAGAAACGTTAACAAAGCGCACCGCTCGCTCTCAAAGCTCCACTAAATAAAGAGTTTGTCCACCCTAAATAACGGTCAGCAGAGCGTTCAACCTTGACACCTTGTCTGTTTTCTCACAAGATTATTGAACGTCAAGTTTATAGTGAAGTTATATTACTTCAGATCTACAAGCACAGCCATTTTGACACTTTTGATTTGTGAAAAAATACACTTTGTTAAACATCAGGCAATGTCAAAAAAAATTTGTTTTGATGTAAAATCTTCACAAATGTTCAGCGGTATAGAACCGCTTCACACCAACGCTGAACACATAGCATCAAGAGTTCCGTCCTCATCGTGAGTACTTCAATCGCCTGCGGGAACATGTATCAATACTAATCTCCCTGTAATTAAATATTTGTGTAGAGCCCGTCAAAGAGAGTCAATCTTTGCAATTGAGTGAGCAAACCTGTAGGTAAGCTCACAATTCATAGATCTGAACAGGATTTTCAAATAATTAACTTCGTCGTAGCGACCCAGCTCTTACGTTATTCTAAGAGAACTATATCCAATCATGACATAGGCGGGCCAAGTCGACTTAGGCGAACTTACGCAATCAGTTGCGCCGCTCCGATGATATAAATGAAAATCTTAATTTTTCAAAAATATGCTCAATGATCACAACAAGTCAAGTTGACTTAAAGAAATTACGTAGCCAGTTATGCCGCTGAGACGATGTTAATGAATATCTAAACGCTCTAAATATCTGGCCCTAGTCTCAGTAAGTATTTAGCAGGATGCGTCACTGTCTCGGTGCCAGCCTGGCAGGTGCCAGAGCTGCTGGTGGCAGGCGTGTCACAGCGAACGCTGCTGCAACAAAGCGTGCGTGTCTCTGCTGCAGCTGCCACTCGTGCCACACTTGATGCAGCTGCTGCCATCGTTGCTACATGGGTTTTAGTGTTACACTTGGTGCAGCTGCTGCCATCGTTGCTACATGTGTATTAGTGCTACACTTGATGAAGCTGCTGCCATCGTTGCTACATGTGTATTAGTGCTACACTTGGTGCAGCTGCTGCCATCGTTGCTACATGTGTATTAATGCTACACTTGATGAAGCTGCTGCCATCGTTGCTACATGTGTACTAGTGCTACACTTGAAGCTGTGGCCATCGCTGCTACATAGACATACTACGGCAACCACTACTATTAAGGCCGCATTTGTTGTTAATGCTTATAATCTGTTTCAACTTGCTTAGTTGCAACATCTGCTGTAGCTGTCACTGGTGCTACACTTGATTCAGCTGCTGCCATTATTGCTACATGTACATACAGCTGTAGCAACTGCTGTTACAGCTGCAGTCGCTAGTTTTACCGCTGCAGAAGTTGTCACTGTTGAGACATCTGCTTCAACTGCCTTTGTTGCAACATCTGTTGCAGCTGTCACTTGTGCTACACTTGATGTAGTTGCAACCTTTGTTGCTACTGATGCAGCCACTGTTATTCTACTCGCTCAAGTTACTAGTGTTGATACATCTGCTGCAGTTGCCACTGTTGCTACATATGTCGCAGCTGAGACTGCCACATTAGCAGCTGCTGCTTTATCAACCACCGTCACGCTACTGCAGCTTCATCCTTCGCTACCTCAACTTGTCACCCTTACAGCTGCTAAATTAGCCATTTTTCACTGCTGCTGCTTTAGCTGCATCTGCTGCTGTAGCTACGTCTGCTACTGCTGTGGTTGCTCCTGAAGCAACTGCAAATACTGCTGCTTCGGCTACATCTGTAGGTGGTGCGGCTGTATCTGCCTGTGGGGTTACATCAGCTACTGCGCCGTTGTTGCTACATGTACCGCCAAATCTACATTTTTGCTACAGCTACATTTACTGCGGCTGCGTCTGGTGCCATTAAGTCTGGCGCTGCTGCACAGCTGTCGCCCGCAGCACCTCCACATCACCGCACACCGCAGCACGCGCTGCACGTCTAGCTGTGGTGCACACCTTACCACATTTTACCATCTCTTTTATAAATTCCTTTTGGATCATTGCTGTGTAGTTTAAGCCATGCAGGGAACGTAATTAACTACTATTGTAACTGGTGACCGATTGACTAAAACGAAAACGTCAAGGCTTACGAAATGGTTACCACAAATGGAAAAAAAGGCACCTATCCCGTTTAACTACTTTGGGTCTGACGTTCCAGTAGTTAAATTCTGAACTGGAACACAGCAGTTACTTCAAGTCTTTGAAAAAATACTCTTTTTTGAACGTCAAACAACGCCAAGAAAAATTTTGTTTTGACGTAAAAATCTTCACAACAACAAAACTATGGTTCTTCATAATCAACTTGATTAATAAAAAAAATAAAATAGTGAAGTCAATGAATAACATTCACTCTAATCCTAAATCGAAACAATCCAGCATTAAGTGCAGCTTGAAACAAATTCATGCACCTTAGATCATGTTCTCGGACGTATCTGCACGGCTTTGACATTTTCTATTTGAGACGTTTTCTGAATAAGAAGCAAATAAAACATTTGTTTGGGCTGGCCAGTTTTGATAGCTCAGCGCACATTATTTCTGTTACTCGGCGGATGCTGCATGAGTTAGAATACGATTATTTGCAATGCTCAAATATTGTTTTCCCAATTCAGTAATAATTTCCGTAGATCTGCTAAACAAGAACAGTCATGCTAAACTAATGCTAAGTTACTAAACAACTATTAGCTATGCCAATGACGACCCAAATATTGAGATAATGTCTATCGACCTTTCATTGGGGTAATTTATGACTCACAAGTATTAAAAATTAAGAGCGTAGTTGAAATAAGTATTCATCAAGGACGCCCTGCGTCATTTCCGTCAACAATTCTCTAGAGATTGCCTTCTTGCACATCCCAAACTACACCAGTGCTCGAAGTGCTATACTCGTATCAAGGCTTGTACTAGTGCTCATATCAACACTCGTCTTCGTTCCATTAGTGTTCGTTTGGTAGTACTATTTTCATCGCAAGGGTCGAAACCAACGCTCAATTTAGTTTAAATTGTAAAATCTCTACACTGATTGTAGGATTGAGTGAGAGCTTGCAGTGTCATTGATTTATAAAAATTCACATCCGACACGTTCGGAAACACATCATTGAAAGTTTAGGAATGAAATACAACAAGGCAGTTAATGTTTTCCAATTCATCATTCTCTACTCCCCCTTATTCACAAAGAAACGCTCCATTTGGAAACATGGGCTCAACAAAAACGGCAATGTACGCAACACAAATATATTTTCAAATTAAAACTTTATCAACTTGCTATGCATCATTCTTGAAACCTCTCCAACAAACCTTCATTAAAGTTATTTTTTTGCAGTTGCACAGTATCTGTTATCATTTCCATGACCATCAGCGAGCTCAAAAACTGGATTGTATTCAATGGTCGTAAGTCAAAGAGTGATGATGGAACAATGGCAAGCCGTGACGGGTAACGTCAAATTCTTTAGTCCCTTGTCCAGGAAAATGAATATAAAAATATTCTGCACGCAAGGCAGAGAATTGACTCGTCATTTCTACAGATGGTTACTTAGAAGAAAATAAAACAAGGAGTCAATTAAACTGATCAAACACACTTGTTTCCGACCAAAAAAATCAATTTAGAACACTTGAACCGTGGAGAAAACCTGTCTACAAATACATGATGATAAAAATATAGCCATAGACATAGACTGACATCTGTGCGACTGCACAGAAAGTAAAACGTGCAGGAGCCGGCCCGCCACGTATTTATTCTGTGAATTTTACCCCAGTTCCTCCCTGCCTGGTGAGTCTAATTAGACCTAAAAACTGATGAGAAGTTCTTCTTTCATGCTCGTTGTAATTTAAATTACTTTTTTTTAATATTGTCTAAATTCTTGAAAATGTATGGCCATACTCGGAAGATCGTCACGATCAGACTGAATGCTATTTAAATCAATACCAATTAAAAAAATTACCAGTTGTTCTTGAAACGATCTTGAGTCATTATCATGATATAAGATGCGTACTCCTAGAATGAAAGATACGTAGAGACACACTCGTACTCGTGTACTTGTACTTTACAATAAAATCTAAACGACATTACTTGAGTCATAAATTAATTAAATTATTTCTTATTTTAACCCTTATAAAGCTTTTGCTCTTTCTAAGAGTGCAGCATGCTATATCTTACAGCAATTACGTTGTTCACAAAAAAAGAACAAATTCAGGTGGGTCAATGTTACCGTAAAAATACTCTCAGTAATGACACGTTGTTGAGTGTAAAAAATAGCTAATCCTAACAACTGGATAAGATGGCTAATCTTGCACATTACGGAATGCAAGAGTAAGATGCAAGAATATGTAAAAATGGTTACACAAAAGAAGGGAGAGCAAATTTAGCAAGTGCCGAGAGCCACATTGTCATCTGTAATAAAAGTAGCTAAGGCAATCCTAAATATTTCTATTTAACTCAAGTGAGTAAGCGGTGCGAACAAGCGATCTTTGTTTAATGGCCAGCATGTAATCGACGCGCATTTGAATCTCGATAAAGGTTAGTTGTTATTACGACTTGCACAAATAACTACAAGTCGGTTGCTAATTAGCAAAAAACTCGCTTCATTAAATATGAGTGTCATGCCGCTATTACTGTAAATAAAATGCGCTGATCTTACGGTGCGAAAACAGTTTTGGAATATAAGAGCAGAACAAGGCAATACGAATGTTCTCAGACAGTTATCCTGAAGTGACAAAGTAAAATGCGCATCGTAGTGAAGAAAACAGCGTTAGACTTACTACTCGAATAATCCTCATTTCAGGAATTAAAACTGCAGCCTTCACAAGCATGCAATTTACATATTTTTCTGTGTTTTGTTCCACAGTTGGGGAGTTTCTACAGAAAAATCTCGCAAATTATAGAATACTGCAGAACAATAATAATAGATAATTCATGAGCCTCGTAGCACATATGTATATAAATACATTTAATCATCAATCTGTACGCCAACCTTTTTCACATCTTCACTATATTAGTTTCATAACTATAGGGCGTCCTAAGTCTATTAAATGGAAGCAAACACGCTGAGAAAAAAAATTCGCGCGTAATATGTAGGGACATCCATTTGTAACCAAGCGTTACATTGTTTAGGAAATCCACTGCAGGGTTGATGCATCCCTTGTTCGCAGCTGTGGCTGGCGGGAGTCACGGAGTGAATAACAGGAGGTTCATTTCATATCAGCAGTTCAAGCAAAAATTATAAACCAATACAGACGATGTAACTACAACTTTCCTCAGTTGAAAATTGCGACTTCAAGATTATCAGGAAATAAATATTCTCCAAAAGGAACTCGCTGTTAATTTTGCTAATCGTAATGTAAATTTGCGGTTACACGTACATAATTTTGATTTCATGAAGAGAAACAAAAAAAAGCAGGTAAACTGAAAACATGTCAGAAACAAGATTCGTTTGGGTTGTCGCCAGCAGACATAACAAAAAGGAAGAATAATGAAGTCTTTGTTTTTGAGCGCTAGGTCACAAGCGTGCGCAGGACAGACGACGTGTCTTCGTCATCATGAAGTTATCTGAGCAGTCAAGAACTATGACCGTATCCAGAGCAAGGACCATAGGATCACGTTATGTAGAAATAATTTTTCCATCGAGATTAGTCAAGAACTTGACCGTTCGAATTTAACGCATATAACACGAAGTTAATGCAAAAAATTTGGAGGCTAATTCTACGGTCCCTGCACTGGATGCGGCAACGTTGAGAAATCTTACCTGCTAATCTTAAGGAGGACATGCGCTGGAACTCTGGCTCTTGCAGCCACTTCCACATCCTCCTAAAGGTTTCGCGACCACTCTTCAGTTTAGACCAGGGCTTGGGATTGCGAAGCAGGTCGGAGAGCGTTCCTTGAGAGCGACACAAAACACGCTGCGCAAATATCGCTTGTGGTATCGAATATCGTTTGAGTTCGGCAGAGATCCTCTGCGCGAGATCTTTGGTGTTTATCTCTTCAACTTCGCCGCCACCACCGCCTCCGCTTGTGGTCGCCATGCCCGTCTGCTTCATGAGACCTCCCATGTTGTTGCCCATGTTCATATTGGGCACCGCGGACACGGGGCACGAGTGTACCATAGCCTGCTGGGGCATCGTGCTCACCACAGGCATATGCGCATGAGGAGGGCTTTGATTTATCAGCACTGGACCTGAAATATTGCTGATCTGGCATCCAAGCTGCTGCGAGTTTTGAATAATATTTTCCGTCTTGATGGGTGGTGGAGGAGGAGGGGAAGGAGGCATCTGCAAGGACTGGTGAGGACTGTACGCCGGGCTGTGCGGCGAAACAGCCTGAGGGGACAACGACCCCAGTCCACTTCCACCGACTATTCCGTTCATATTAAGCGAGGAGGTTGTGAGAGTTGGTGTGCCAGCAGCACTGAATGTTGTAAAAGCTTGGGGCGACGAGTGTAGGGATACGGGCGGAGACAAATTAGGTGACTGTGACCCGGCTAGGGTGGCCCGGCTCATGTCTTGCCTGGTATAAGGGGAGTCGTAGCCGTTCGGGCTCAAAGATTTTTGTGGGGATGCCAGGCCATTTTGATAACCTCCGTGCGGAGATAGAGGGGAATGTTGGTGACTCAGAGTTATTCCAAGACCATTATTGGAGATGTAGTGTGGAGGAGACATGGACATTTTATCGTACTGATAAGGAGAGCCCATGGATAGCATATTTCCAAGGCCATTGTTCTGCATGACAGTGAAGCTACCCGACACATTGCCTGGCGGTCCGTACACAAATTTGTCCGAGACCGTGCTGATAGGGGGCAGAGGCTGTAGAGGAGTTAATGTCGCGTAGCTGCTCGCCGAAGAAGGCGAAAATCCAGGGGGAGACATGCGCCCGTTCATGGACGACATGTTAGGGTAAATGGGCTCCGGTTGGAGTGACCGAAAATCGGACGCGTCAATCATGTTTGGATCACTAACTTGACTTTCACGAGGAGATAACTCACTGGGACTCAGCAAACCCGAGTCATGGGAATCAAGATGAGAATCGTCATGCACTACACTCACACTTAACGGTTCGTCTTTATAGTTCACATGGGCAGAAGGGGATAAATGACTATCATCATCGGGATGTTGAAACAGCTGATGTTCTCCGGGTTGTAACGCAGGCGGGCTATCAGGATCCGTGTCTTCGGGATGCACTACAACAGCGTTAGCAACTACCGTTCCAGTGGTATGATGCACGAGCACATGTTGTCTGTGATGATGATGTCTGAGATGGTGCGTAGCGGTGGTTGCCAGTGACAGCGGCTGTTGCTGGAGGTTATCGTCGTGTCTGCGGTGCTGTGGCGGAAGTGGCGACGCAGTGTGCACGTGGCGCACAACTGAAGGTGAGTCGCAGCTCGGACCTCCAGCCTGCTGCTGCTGCTGCTCGTTGTTGGAAGAGGGAGGTGCTGCTGCCGCTACTCCAGTGGGGGGGCTCAATGGGGGTGGAGGAGAGTCACAAGAAGAGTCTCCCCCGTCACTGCTACTGCACCGCCCTCCCTCCACCATCCCGCCGCACCCGCCGCCCCTCATCACACACTCTTCGCTGCCGTCGCACTCGCTCATCTTCCAAGCCTTACCTCAATTGCACCTCTTTCTCGAAGCTTCTCTTCTCAGGATTTTAAACATAAAAGCACAGGAATAAACAAAATGCACTGACAAGTCCCCACAACACTGAAAATGCGTTAATAAGAACGAAACTGAATGCTAAGTCCTAATACAGCCGTCCATGTTACTGCGGCTGCTCTGCGCGCAGCCTGCCACGCAGCTCTTCCTCGGCTGGAACCTTGGGAATCGTTTGTTTACATCGAAATAACACCTTATAACACGCCTAAAAACTATCACACACTCAACACAAAGTTTGAAGCACTTTCAAGACACAACACGCAAAAAATTGTAACACTTTTGTGACTCTGGTGTTATTTTTTGAGGAGTTTTTGAGAAGGGAAAACAATCGGGCGCTCCCCTCGCAAGCTCGAGCCTGGAATGAGAGGAGGCACTTGGGCTGCTGGCGTTGGTTGCTGCCACCACAGACCTTGCAGCTCCCACCACCAGCCACACAACTTGAGGGCCACACCACCGACCCACAACCTAACCAGGGACGCTGCAAAGGGCACGAGCGGCGCGGCCATGCCCCGGGCACCCTGATAGGGCGCCTGCTACGAACCACGTGGTGGGAAAGCACATGGCAGAGCCTATTGATCCCCACCTGTCTTAGCCGATACCACCTTCCTCTCACTCTGAATCATGATCAATGAGCATCGTGTGTGTATACGAACCAACGCTCCTAGTACACTCTTTCATCAAGCGTTCGTAGTGACAGATTTGAACTTATTTCCGACCACCGCTAACGATCTGCCACGCAAACGTTTCCCGCAACGTTCACCTGTAAAACCTCTCGGGAAATTCAAGTAAAATAAGCTTAACAATTGCATTTCATTTCAAACACTCACACTGACTGAAAGGAATAACTTCGTTTTTAATTACGCAGTCGAGCGGAAGTTTTTAACGCTGCGTTCCGTGTAAACTAAGGATATTCAGCGCACCTAATTTAGTCATATTTTTTTCTTGGCTAAACAGCAACCAGCTCAAAGTTAGAACTGCATATGGGGTGCACGCAATAGGGTCGTGGGATAAGAAGGCAACTACAAAAAATCTGCGGAAAAGCATCTCCACATTTCAGTACAAGTGTTCACTTCTGAGGGTAAACGAGGTTCTTGGTGTCTCAGGTGATGAAATGACATTTTCCCTAAAGCCCTCATCCTAACTCGTAAAATAACTTCTGCCACAAATTTTTACACGAAATTTACAATACATAAAGAAACAATTAAAAAACATCCTTATTGTTGTTTCTACACACATTCGAAAGTTTAAATCACACACACATTTTCAGTTCACTTCTGACTCGACATTCATTCGAGAACATTTTCTTCAGTGATGAATCCATGCAATATAATAACAACTGAAACGGGTAAACAAACATCAAAATCATAGCATCAGTTTCAGACAATTCCTTGCTCCCCTGTTTTCAGTAATTTAAAAAAATTGTTTCTTGATGTGCCTCGTGGTTACCTTTGAGGAATCGGCAACTGGCTTAGCTACTATAAAAACATTTCATGATTATGTTTCGGCGAATAGTTTGATTTCATTCTGATTATATGCAAAATTACGATCTTTTAAACAGCTAGCGATAGATAATTCTAAAAAGTGACATCATCTCATTCAAAGTTGCTTATGGATGTATAATTAGATGAAAAATTCGAACAAAACATTGCATTGATAATCGCTGGCACATATGTGGTGACGTGCGATGAAATGTTAAATGTACTTCCGTTACAACACAAGGGGAAGGTGAATTTCAAATAACAACTGCAAGCTTCTGTTTCTGTCACAAAGGTTTTGGTGCCCACTTTGAATAATGAATGAAAACACGCTTCGTTAACGAACAAATTGCTAACGACAGGGATTACTGCATGAAATGATGAACTGAAACTAGACCCACAGGGACCTCACATGCGAGTAAACATTAATATACACAAATCAAAGCTCACAGGTAAAGAATTTCAGAGTAGTTAGGGCGTGTAAGTGAGCCCTATCGATTTTCATACCAAAATTGGCCAGAGCTCAGCAATAGAGCATGCATGAGTGATGTGTAACCTATGAGAGCTTTAAAATAATACATGGACGCTTACTACTAGCAGATTTGTACAGTTACCATCTACATTTTTCAGGGGACCAACACCAGACACTTCTGGGTAATTACAGGCAGTAAGCGAGCACTACTCGTGCATCTAGCGATGGTGAGCAGCAAATGACCACGCAGTACGTAGCACTTGCTGCATTGCTCCAATACCCAATGGAATTTTTCAGACTCCCAATCGATGTGTGCCGCCTTGTAGCTCAATCCTGGCTCTATGTTTTTCGAAAGAATTAATCTCGCGCAGATGAGTAAAAGTTAAACTAGCTTGAGCACGTGCCCACGTTTCGTCAAAAGTAATACACGATGCATGAAATGCTAATAGACATTAGAAAATTAACCGCAGAGAGACACATTTTGAACCTATACCTTTTGTTTTGAAAGAAATAACCAATTCAAAAATCGCTTGTAGAAACAGAGATTTAACTGATATAACCATCACCAGGAACGACAACATTTAACGAATTTGTTGTCAATATTCAACAAGCTGAGGCTAATGCCTAAAACGAGGGGAAAATAAATCATCTGGGGCTTAAACTACCGAATGAAATGATCGCTACGTGTTAAAGAATATTTGTTTCATAAGCAGGTTGTCCACATTTGAATTATGAGTACAATAAAAGAGTGTTTATGGACAAATCAGAGAATAATGTTGATTCAAATATAAATTTAGATTCTCCGAGCAATAGTTTAAATAAAGATACGTAGTTAAAAAGCAGACAACTTATGAAATACCTGAGACATGTGCCAGCGCTTGTGCAGATAGCGAGATATAAATTGCGAATGTAAAATCAAATGGAGACTCCCCACCAATTAATTCAAAAATAATGGTTATAGGTTAGAGAGATCTGAAAGAAATTGGTAATATCGACAGCAGGAAGTGAATGACATTACCATATCAAAATTAAAAAAAAAAATATGGAAATACTTTGTCATTAAACCTTTCAAAACACTATCCCACGAGACCAGAGATAAAATAAAAACTTTAAGACACTGAATTTTGGACAAAATTTTCTACAATACCACGAAATATCTTATCAGTTATTTCGCGGGATAAATTTTGGCATCACGCATATTGAAATAGTTTCCTTTTGAGACACTCACCGCGTAATTCGTAACAGAGGAACCTGAGAAGCAAAAAAGTTTTATACAATTTTTAAGAATTTTACTTTGCGATGCACAGTAATGCTAAGGAGCATGTAAAGCATAAAAGTTATATATCACTTGTAAGAATTTAACTTTGCGATGCATAGTAATGTTAAGGAGCATGTAACGCATAAAAGTTATATTTCATTTTTAAGAATTAAACTTTGCGATGCATAGTAAGGCTGAGGAGCCCAGCCTCTCTACACCGGCTCTCGCTGCTCTCTTCGACCTCCGTCCCTTCCCTCCCCCAAGTTTCCCAGGGACCTTTTCCCGCAATTGTCCTTTTATTTCCCCTTTTTCCCCCACTGCCCTTGACTCATCTTCTTCGAGACAAAATTAATTGTCACATGGTAGCTGTAGTGTGAGTGTGTTGTTCACGATCCGTTATGCCTGTCCAATGTGGTTAGTAAAAAGTATAATATCTATGCACCTATACAGTCCATGAGATGTTCATATTACTTTGCATCGTTCTCGAAGAGCTAAAATTTCAAACCCTTATTTCTTTGTAATGAGTCACGTTATATAGAAATCTTTCGTTTGTATATCATTCATCAAATGTATTAACATTCATAAATGTTAATACAATTTGTATTAACAATTTGTTCTTTTCGATTTCACGACGGAATGAGTCATGTGGAAAGACACTAACTCACCTCCATGTTGACGAGAAAGGAAACTAGGTTACAATAACTCCCTTTATAAGATAATTTCAATCCATTTGAAGAACTCTTGGTTCAAAATTGAAAAGTCTTCGTCTCTCTCTTTTAAAAATAATATACTCCGTGAACACAAAGCTCATGTTTAGGATTTGC
Organism: Platorchestia sp. MABIK; assembly: GCA_014220935.1. Lineage (NCBI taxonomy): Eukaryota > Metazoa > Arthropoda > Malacostraca > Amphipoda > Talitridae > Platorchestia > Platorchestia sp. MABIK. The sequence continues at coordinate 141,228 of JACJUY010001163.1, read as the reverse complement.
ACCAGGCTTCAAACCTCTTGTTTACTTTAATATCCACTTACGATGATTTTAATCGTTGATGATTTTTCATCTTTCTTTACGAAACTAAAGGGATCTGTGATTTGCATTAAGCGATTGAGAGCGTGAGCGACGAATAGAGCAGAATGTGTGGGCTCTTGGAGCCCACTCGCCTAACTCAGAGCATCAACAACTCGAATTAAGAACAACTCGGCGAACGAACAACTCAGGAATTCAACTCCAGAGGAATAATTCAGCACAAGAATAGTGGCTGCAATGAATGACCGAAGAGGTGAAGTGGCCTTCCGAGGCTTCTCCTTCTCTTCGAACCTTGCCCATAATGACGGGTGTCTTGTATATCGATGATAAGATGTATGTTTACACAGTACTTAGTGTGCTAACATCGTCTGTATTCGAACTTCCTGCGCTTCAAAACTCGGCAACGAATATTTGCAGCCTTCACCACATGTACAGTATAACTAAAACATAACCTCAGTTGACGTAACTTTTCGTAATGAATATTTTTTTTAAATTGTAGTTTGAGTAATTCATCAGTTACTTTTTTAATAACTGTCGGTCAATCACTTTCACAACTTTTTCTAATGCTTACTCATCGCCGAAGAAGTCAACGAGTTACCACTCTATTTTACTGGTAATGAACATACATGCCCTGATGAAATAAGAGAACTTGTACCGCTACCTGGGCAGGTTGGCGGCACTGTTCATGTTATCACTTATAAGTCTTTAACGCAACACTGGATCCTGAGGTACAGCGAACGACTGTTGCTCAATAACTCAAGGATCAGGCTACTGTGGCGTGTGCTCTTCTCGCACAACTCTGCAATTTGTCTGAATTGCAATAAATCTATATTTATTAAAGAATTAACAGTATTTTACTAAGGTTCCATCTTAAATTTAATTGTATTTTGGTCAAGCAACTCTGTGCAGTTTGAAAAGCACTTTACATTTGTATTCGTTAAACTTACGTTTCTGCTACTTTTCTAGGTTGTTTTGAACTATGCTAAATCACTGGCACTTGATTGTCTCGTCATGCTCAAATTCGTCTGGAAAGCCGTGATACATGAAGAGTTGGCAACGGCATCTCACCACAATTATTCTGGGAGCAATCCCGTAGTCAGCTCGCATGCAGTACCGGTACGCAGTCCAGCAGTCACGGTGCTCAGTCCAACAGTTACGGTACGCAGTCCAGCAGTTACGGTGCGCAGTCCAGCAGTTACTATGAGCCATTAAAAAATCAGATTGTATGCCTACTTGTCGTATACTGTTCAGCTTAATCAACGAAAGAATAGATAAATGAACACCGAGAACTGCTAAACATGTGGACGTACTTGTGTAACCATCGCTGGAAACCTTGTATGGAAAACACAGCAGTGCACACTCATCGTGTAACGCCGCGAGCAACAAAACACACAACCAACAATTATTACTGCATTCAATAAACTTACTACGTACATCTGTACGTTGCAGAACAGCGTTACTAGCTTTCTATTTCGTAGAGAATGTCATATTATCGAGTCGAAATTCTTATTAACGAAACTTATTGACAAATGGATATAAATACATCAGTACTTACTGATGCGAAATAAGCTCATATTCTCTCACAACGACCCAACAATGCTCAGGAGCTCAAATTTTGGCGTGTTTTTAATTCTATGATACCAGTGCATCAGCATCCCTAACAAAGCATAATTATTAGTTAATGAGACCTCTAGCTTCATTGAAGTAAGCACAAAAAACACACTGTGTCACTTTGTACGAGGATTTCCCCGTCTAAACCTCCAAGAGCGAATTGATCAAGGTGAGCAGATGTACGAAAGTACGAGTTTGTTCATACTTTTATGGGCCTCAAAATCAACAAAGTTATACGGCTCTGTTTTAGGATGACCAACTGCTATTCAGTTATTTAACTTCAAAAGGTTCGTCGAATCTCCGTTGAATATGAATAAATAATACATTTCTATGTTCATTAATCTGTACAGCAAGACAAAATTGTTCTCTGAGTCATTTTCGAACCCAACCAATTTAGCTTCACCCTTCAACAAGACGGCACTCCTCCTCATACAACCCAACAAGTTAAAAAGAGGTGAGGGTAAAATTTCAAGGCCTCTTGGCTCAAAGAACTGTGCCCTGTCAAATTATTTGACGTCAATCTCTAGAACAGTGTAAATAGATCCATTGTAGAGAGTAACGCTCATTTTCGTTCTCATTCGAGTAAGAGTGCGCTGAAATTGGTCTCACTCAAATATCGGGGCAATGCTGCGTATATCAAACACTTTTTGTTCGAGTATTTGCCAAGTTATTTCAAGACTCATATCTGCCACTGAAAGTTCATTTAGAAAAAAGGAAACTGTAGATCCTATTAGTTGTTTCGATAATTATTACGCCGGAAAACTTTCAAATATAATGTACTTCATTCGTTCAACGGAAAAAATTTACCACTGTCAGATCAATAATGCAATTTTACTTCGCAAACTCGAAAACGCTTTTATTCTAGCTTTTAAATTTTGTTGATGGTCATCGAAGATATCGAACTAAAACTGAAAGGAAAGACAAGGAAAGTGGAATATAAAGATTGAAATCTTTTTATGATGAGCTGTTGAGTTAAATGAATTCATTTGAGTATGCTACTTCACCAGGCTTCATGCATAGCTACATAGATAGGTGCATGGATGCGGTCGTGCATGCATTATGCTCAATTGCGCTTCGCTTCGTCTCAAAATGCGTTCAAAACCATGAATTTTACTCAGAATGTGTTTTCATCCAGTGCACCTCATTAAATAATCTGCAAATCGAAGCAAGGTCTGCTTTGTGCAATCATGTACTATCATCTCAAATTTTCCTTTTCAATTAGCCGTTGCAGTTTCAAAGAGACTCGTACAGCAAAAAAGGCCCACAGTTAAGGAATGTTTCCGCCCACATTTGCTATGATGTACCATGAAAGAATGGCATTGAACTGCCCTTGTTCCAGTTAAATCATTAAACATGTAGCTTGCAGTTTGGACTCGAAATTATCGTTTTATACCTCATTAGTATTGCAATTCTGATTTTAAAAATTTACCTTCAAAAATTGGAAAAAATGAATGAAAATACACGTTGAATAAACCAAAAAGAGCATTAACACTCTCATATCACCGTGCTCGGGCAGTTCCATGCGTTAGTACATCTGTAATGACATGTCTGATGAGTGATGTGAAATTCACAATGGTACAAGACAAAGACCGCAACCTGAACCCACGCCAAATAAACCTCGTGTTATGTTTTCGTGACACGGGAATGGGTTCACGAATCAAGAACGTTATAGTATGGTCACATGCTGTGCTGAAGTCTGAAAGTGAGATCACAAGATTTTAATTCATCTGTTTTTTCATTTACTTTTGTTATTTATAACTTTACAGAATAACGTAGGGGTTAAAATGTTTGATATTGATGAGTACATAAATGTCTGAAAAATCCTAAATAAATGTTTGAAAATGTCAAAAATGCAAAGCAATAGCCCGTGTTCGTCGGCACTTTGGGGTTGATTCTTTTAAATTAATATGCGAGGTAAATATACTGAATAATTTTTACATTTCCTTTACCACTGTAACTCTATTGGTAATAATCGATAAGATGGCATTAGCCTGCAACGCCTGTAATTAGCGTGCATTTTTAAATTTGCGATGGTAAAGTTCACAAAGCTGGAAAAATACTCTGATGAATTACTATAGCTTTTGTACGTGTTTCTTTTGCGTGTGTTGCATCTGTTGTGTTGCCCTAGCTATTGCATGTGTTGCTATAGCCCCTTCACCATAGCCTGCTCTATCACGCGCCTGAAAATCCGTTATAAGATCAGGATATAAGATACAGATAAAATTGAAAAGTGTGAGCCGAAATGGAACACTGCGACCAAACACAACAGTGAGCTGCCGAAAAAGAAGCAAACCCTCAAAACATAACACGTTAATATATTCATGCCGTATAAAGCTTCCCACGTAAGAAATCGATTTAAAAGACGTCTAATTTAATGACTCAGGTGCAGTCCCGAGGCTGCCCTGCTGCCATTAGCTGAAGCTGCCTCTTGTCTGGGCGGGCAGCTGGTCTGTGAAGCTCAAAGAATGATTACAACCTCATGCCCGCCGCCAAAGGAAGACTTTTGCTGACCGGGGACAAAAGCCCAAGCTTCTCCAACCCCATTACAGGCGAGGGCTACAAACATTGCCAAACATTTCTAGACCGGGGTTTTTGTTTTCAACTTGGAAAAAATGAGAAAACGATAGTACCGGTTGCCATGAAATTCATGCCAAGGTGTAATGGAAAAATGAGCTACGACTCATCGGTGACGCGAGAGGAACGGAAGTGATAACAGGGGTTACACCCCTCAGCGGATTGCTAAAATGGATATGTTTCTTCCAGTTTTAATTAAATAAACTCGGCGGCGAGACCAAATTCTTTTGCAAAACGTGTCTAAATGTGAGAAAATAAGCACCAAAGTATTGGAGTTATCATTTAAGCAAAATGAATAGATCATCTATTATGAGGGCAACCATACGAATACGTAAATAGGTGAATTAAAATTTAGGGACAGAAGGGGAAGTAAATGTTAGGATATTAATACAAGGAAATAAATAAACGTATTGATAAAAGAACATAAACAATACCATGTTTAGTATTTAATGTAAGAGCTTAAAAATGTGCATTACGAAAGAATAAAATTTGGTAATTTTATTTAAGCTCACAAAAATATGATGGAATATAAGGGTATTAATATATAGGCGTAAGTATTGTAAGCAAATTTCTTTAAGATCACTAATGCGTGAATTAATTTATGTTCACAAAAATACAACTAGTATAACACTAGAGCACTAGTATAGAACAGTATGAGAGATTTACTTTAAGGGCTCAAATAGGAGGGTAAATATGAATTCACAAAGATGACATTACATGAGTGCATTGATATGTGGTCGTAAATAGGAGCTTTATTAAAAGAGCATTAATAGGGGCTTATTAATTTAAGTTCCCATTGAGTATAACATACAAACGACGGCGTAAATACTAGCACTATTACAAGGCAAAATCAGGGGTATATATATATAAGGGTACGGAGAGGTGAACTAAGAGACCGTAGAAGCCCTTACACAAAGGCACAAACAGGAGCATCAACATAAGGGCATAACCAGAGTTATTAATACATGGCTATGAATAGGTGAACTAATATACCATAGAGGCCCTTCCATAGAGGCGCAAACAGGAGCATTAACTAAAGGACACAACCAGTGACACAAATACTTGGATTAAATAAGTATATAGCTCGCAGGTGAAGTTATATACCATAGAGGCCCCACATAAAGGCCCAAATAGGAGCATTAATATAAGGGCATATAAAGAAGGCGCAGCAGCAAGAAGAAGAGCAGCGGCAGGCAGCGTGGCGCACGATCACGGTTGCCACGGCGACCGGCACAAACTTTGTGCGCTCGCAACAAGCGGCCGTGACTGAACCGTCACGGCTCTGGCCCCGCCCCCGCCCCCTCTCACCGCTACGTACCTCACGGAAATACCGTCTACGTGCGATGCGTACGCTGCCGTCATCCTGCTACCTACACTGCGGTACGTACGGTATTGTGCGTACGCTGCCGTCATCCTACTACCTACACTGTGGTACGTACGGTATTGTGCGTACGCTGCCGTCATCCGGCTACCTACACTGTGGTACGTACGGTATTGTGCGTACGCTGCCGTCATCTTGCTACCTACACTGCGGAACGTACGGTATTGTGCGTACGCTGCCGTCATCCTGCTACCTATGAGTACACTGCGGTACATACGCTTTTGTACGTGAATTGTGTGAATGGTACTATGCTTTTTTGACGTACTGTGTGCTTCACTGCGTCTTTGTTATATGTGTGTACACAGCGCTATCTAATGCATGGTGCATGCTTGTAGTGGTTATATTTTCTAGAGTTTGACGATGAATAAATCTATTTTATCATGTGTTTGATAGCAAATCTCACGATGGGAGTAGAGACGCCTTAGGTAGTACTGTTATACCGTATATTTGAAACGCATGTTCTCAACACAGGTGTGCGAACAGGTACATCTTACCATCGTTGAAAATGCACCCACGTATTCTTCACGAGACCAATGAATAAGGTAGGCGCAAGAACACCGTACTTTCACACCGTACCGTAGTAAGCCCTTGCAACTACCAGCCACACAACCGACTCCCAATGCTGTGAGCACAGCTCCAGTCACGCTACAGTGAAGCAGCTACGAATTATTCCATGAGCGTGATGCACTTAGTTTACATTTTGCAAGCACCCCACGTTCTCTCTTCAGTGCTAATTTTTTGTTTGCACATTCTCTACATTTCATACAAACCACAAGATATGTTGTGCGAATTTCAACTCGTTGCAAGTAGACTCACTACCGTTTGTCCACGTGTAGTTTTGAAATAAGCGGTTTGTAAATACTTAATAGTATCATGGGTAGTAGAAGCATGTAAAAACTTGCCATGTACAGGAACTACAAAGGCATCTCTGGTGTGTAGCATCAAGGATTGTTAGAGCAGCCTGTCATACAAATGTAGTTACGGCGTACCAATAACAACAAGAACAACCCTTCAGTACCTGCTTAGCCCTATAACGTAGCTCCCGTGTAGCTGATTACAAGAACATCGGCCCCACCTACAGCCTTCCTGCATTGCCTACTCACCCTCACGCATTGCTTATGTTCTGATCCATGTTGACCATGACGCATTTGTTTTCTCTTCCCTGCTAGTTTCGATACTTCAATTAAAAACTGCGAGCGCTACATATAGCAATAAAACAGTCGCACCATTACCTTGGTCTTTAACTTAACCTCCACAGCTGTTCTCATTGCTTCAGTGTGGGTTTAAAAGTTTAGCTTAACTTGCAATGCTACTCACCAAGTGGTCTATCCCACCATTTGCTCTGAGAAGTAATCTTAACGCTGTAAAACTGCTCACGCAATTTTTTGACTAGCTATTCGCTCTCTAAATCTTTTCTAGTACACATTATTCCTGACGTATAAAGGCCCAACTTATTATATTCTACAACACCTCCTCATTCTTGTAGCTGATCTTCCATTTTTAAAACTGCTTTCTTTTTTCATTCGGTCTCCAATCACCAAAAATTCTTCTTCTATTCCTGTACCTACAACCTGTAGTGCGTTATTGATTAAAATCCTGTCGGTTTGAGGTGAGAAAGCTCCACAAATGCATTTTTTAGGCAACTTGGCACTCACTTCTCACACAAGGGCCACACCACACGTCAAAAAATGTTCATTCTTTTCTTGCGCTAGTTTAAACACACTGTGAGACATTCGAAGCAAATCAGACATTGTAATTTACACAGCGGCATCTAGAAATCTATCATTTTGATTATTTTTAAAGGTTTTGTCAACATTTCGCAAAAATCACCACTACAACTCTCAATGATGTGTGAACGGGGCTTGTTCATCCAACATGTAGTGTAACTTCCACTTAGACAGCTAAAGGTGAAACATTCTCCATACTTTTATAACCATAGCCTCTCATTTTGAATGAAAAAACAGAATTTATATTTTCTTTCGCGTACAGTGACTTGTCGCTGTATTTTCAAGTTTTATTACCCTACGATATTATAGTCTCCATGACAAACTACCAAAATATTACCCCCAATTGGAAATTCTAACTAAAATACCTTACGTCCATCACGATATTTCATGTATCATGTATCCATCACGATATTTCGTGTAGGAAGTAAAAGTATCTGTAGGAAGTAAAAACTTGTATAGGATGGTAGGTATGATAGTTAACGTACGTTGACGCAGGAGCAGGACATCTCACGACCTGCAACAAAGCAAAATATTACACGTGTAGTAGTTTGCATGTATAGGTAGGGAGCGTTTTGAAATTTTGATTTATGTGTACTTGTGGGTAAGTATACTTATTCAGGGTGTAGAAAAAAAGTGTGCGTTTTTTTTTAAATCTTTTAGCTCTGGTTGAAATTTATCGTTTCTTCCATTCAATCAGGAAATTTTATTGATGAAGCTATAGATATTTTTGTAGGCGTGTTGAAAAATGAAGCTCAGCACGTAGTTAAATGAATAAGGGTATACTTGATCCTATGGAAAACATTTTTTTGAGATCTCTCGCATCATGAGTAAATGAAAAGCATCTAAGATAATGAATCAATAAAATATCTAAGAAATTATCTGAAGTAAAATTTAAGTAATTCATTCTATCTCATCTGGTGCGATAAATATTTTTATCCTTTGACATATTCGCCATCACGCTTAACCGATCCTTTGAGCCTGATCTTCCACTGCATGCACTGTGATGAGATGATTTTTCTAGGTTCTCAAGTTTCATCAGAGCTTCGACTATAGTTCCCGACATTGTTTCAGGTGGTCTTTAAATTCCAATCTCTTTTGTTCGCTGGCCAGCATATCCAAACTTCTAGCGTTTCCATCTGGAAAGTTTTCTTCACATTCTCCGCGAACCCGTTGACATTTTTGCGTTTTGGTAAGTTTTAAGATGAAAATTTGTTACTCTGCAGTCATTTAAATATGAATTAATTATGAGCTCGATAATTTCAAGTCGATGTTGTGTTATCATAATAGCAATATTTTGAACTTTTGTTGTTCAATTCAGTGTCACTGAATGAATAAATATACTATTGGCCAAGGTTTTTCACCCATGTTCATTTAACGATGTGCTAAACGTTCTGTGTTCAGCATCTTACTGCAAAAATTTCGACAGTTGCGAAAGTTAAATGCCCCCTATGATCCGATACAAAGAGAATCGAAATATTCCAACCTAACTATGGACATGAGCTTTTTTTTAAAAAGATGCCATTTTTCAAATACTCTGCAAGTACTTAAATATATTATTTACTCTGAAGGGTTCTCAACACTGGCCTGTAAATACTTTGGTACTGATTTAATTGTTTAAACACATGAATTTAAGGAAAAATCGTGGAAATAAGTTCAAAAGTTCAAATTAGGTGCACAAATTTTTGACATTAATCTCTAATTCAAGGTGGCATAGTTTCCAAAAGTTTAATTTTGTTGAATATTAAACAAACACAGCAACACCCTGCACGCCGCAACGCACTTCAGAGAATTTGGAGAGTAGCTGCGATTTAGAAACACCTTATCAGCAATGGACTCAACATTTCTCCATTGCGTTTCTGCCGTATTCTGATGCTGTCGTTTGCATTATCATCGTTTGAAAAATCGAGAAAATAAAACATCGCATCGCTTAACTGTCAAATCACCCTCTAGCACATCAAAATCCCTCTCATCCCTGAGAAATCAGATCTTTTCATCAGTATGATCTTTTCATCTCGAATCAGATCAGATCTTTTCATCTCGAACATGTGAAGATAAAAATATGAACTAATCATAGTTTTTCACAAGCATAGTTATCTTGAGTGTATAGTTACATACACAAAAAACGGCAAAATTGTGCATTGTTGTACAATTCCATAAAATAACTACCGTGTTTATTTTAATAATGTTTTACTTTCATAAGTGAGATTGCTTATTCATTATCACATTTATACGAAACTGGACTCGTGGTGGATACTGCGCTATTCACACTTCCATGATATTTAGCTTAAGCACATGACGACACTCTCGTTTGTACTCTGTTTTATGAAAAAAAATAAGTTTAAAAAACATTTTATGTGCTGGTTCGAGTTTGTACGTGCCTCTCTTTCAAGCAACTCACACAAAACGCCAACTCTACTTGTTTACGGTGACTGATACCTTACTTCCGCCTAAACGTACAAGAACCATTAACTTCCTCATCAACAGTTGATATTACGTCACGAACAAACTATGTTTACCAGTTCTGAGTATGCACAGCTTTTTGTACACCCAATATAACACAACACATCCCATTACTGACTTCAAATTTTAAGCCTGCCATATGCGTGAGCTTTGAATCAGAAAATGGCATCCTGTTTCCATTTATGAAGTTCAGACGAATTTTAAGATTCCAGGTAAATGTTTGCAGTATATTCTAAACAAGACACCCAGAACACTAAAAAATGCTGCGAAATTCTTATACCTTTGTTATGTTTACCATAAAGCGGTACAAACACAAATTTCTCATGACCGGGGAAATAAAATTGCATAACACAGGTAAGGTGTCTACGCTGCAGCTCACGATGCAGGAAAAAACGTTTCAATCGTTTCTTGTGTGTCTCTCTTTCTCCTCCATGCCATCAATACACCTGAGCGCCCCTCTCTCGCCCCCCTGCTACAGCCCCGGCGCCAAGAAGCGCTGTGCCCCTTCCGTGTACGGAGTCCTGTTTCCATCCTGTCCGGCATAGCAGCTGGTCATCCGGCTCCGGCTGTCAGTTAATTGTGAATTGTGCCTTCGTCTGCGTGAGGGACCTATAAATTGGTGAACCGAGTGCTATGTCAACAGGAATGTCTCTTTTGTCCTGGTTCGAACATGATTTTGAGTATCGACACGAGTAGACTAGGAAACTTTCAGGTTTAATAAGCTAGTGTGGATGTTGTTACCATTATGATAAGGAAAAATTATGAACGTTAGAAAATAGAGACATTACTTGAGCTACGTTCTTTCATTTTACGGCAGACTGATTTGAAACTAATATTATGTGAGGGTAGTTTGCGTGTTTGGTGGTTAGGCCACGATGGAAAAATGAGACTTGAAAAAATGTAATGCATCAATGGTTTCTTCATGAACCATTCATTTGGAATTCATACCGAGTACCTTTCAAATGTATGTATAACAGGCAGCCCATTCGAGTGCAAATGTTTTTATTGGGGACTACAGTACAAATAGCTAGCTTTTCATTCCTTGAAAAGTTTTTGCGTTTTTTGGTTGCAGGTGAGTATTGACAGACTATCGACCGCAGATCAAACCTGCCGAAATCTCGCTAGTGGCGCCGGCAGCATTTCCTCAGCGCCGTCGTGTGATAAGATTGAGGGCTGTTGTGCGGAGCTCCCTCCTCCACTGCCACGCAAATATTCCTCTTCTGTCACGACTGTTGGCGCTAGTTCAAAGAGGCACACAAAATAAATGATAAATTTTGTGCGACTTATTTATGCTACGTGATAACTTGAACTTGCAATATCAAATGGAGGGTATTCATGATGCAAATAACCAGTGCTGTGAGTTTTAAAATAAATGGTAAATAGGATGTAGAATCCCTACTATCTTGGTGACGCAAAAGTGCTCGCTTAATTATGAAAAAATAGAAATGAACGTTTCTGCATGATTAGTGTCTATGTGGAAAATGAAAAACTAGTATCTATAATGAAAAATAACTGCTCTCCAGGTTCTGAAACAACTGCAGTGTAGGTTAAGAGATAACTTGTATCTATATTCCAAAATAATTGTCATCTATGTATATGACAAAATATCGAGTTTGTTCTACAATAAACGAATCAACAATATTCCCACTGTATACTATTCTTTTTATTTTTTAAGCTAGTTTGAAGCTAGATCATCTCACTTTTGACTAGTTTATTGAAGAGAACTTGCGTTTTATTGGAATCTTCAAATCCGATTTTCTTCGTTTATTGCGCAATATTTTCTCCCTGGCTCTGATGAATACAGTGAACTGCTATCAAGTTGTGAAATTATAATACAGCGATATTATTGGTCTGATTATACAAAAATCGTAGTATTTTTCCCTTGGGTTCGAAAACAGCAGCACTGAGTTCTTCAGCAGAAGGGTTTCTTTAACGTTTGAGTTCACACTCAAAAAGAAATAAAATATTACAAGTAAAATGAAAAAATTTTTGATACACAAAAGCTCTCCTCTGATTCCTGAGCATTCTTCCGCCAAAATCAAAGACCCAAACACAAAAAATGTTTGAATAATTTCAGGTATCTGAACAATTTTCCAGGAAATCCCAGTACATTACTTGATTAACTCAACGCCCATTGCATTTATCCCGCACCAACGACTCACACTTCAAAAACTTCATGCCTGCATACGTAAACTTTGGTCACATATATTTATGCAGCCCATACCTTGTTTCTTCTGATTTCGCTACGATGTTCCACAGATACGATTAATCACAGTATGGGGATTTGTAAATCGGAGTAAAGAATTTAGCTTATGCTTTTGTATTCAAGTTACAGATTTCTCACTAAGAATCACGTAGAAGCTCACTGATGCAGGTCAGCGAACACAAAGTAAAGAGATGAAAGTACGGTAGACATTGCAGTGGGGCACAAAGGGTATGTTGTAATCCTGTTTGAAATTTGGATTCTCGACTGTCGACACTCACTCCTGATAACTGATGGAGTTCAGTCTATTCAAAGTAATTTGGTTTTATGTCAGTAGAAAGAAAATACAACTCCATTAACAAGCACGCTTTTAAGCGAAAATTCTTCTAAATACATGACACAAGTTGCCACGAAACCATCAATGAGGCAACGCTCTCAAATACGCAGTTTTCGACGGTCATTTAGAGCTTTGAATTATTTTTCATGATTGTGCCGACTACAATAGTACTGTAGTTTACATACAAAGAACACAAAAATATCCTATGACCACGACAGTCCCTTAGTACTGAAAACCGAAATGATGGTTCGGTGGTGGTACAGAGTGATGTACAATGGTATCAGAACATTGTCGATTACTAAAGACCAAGCTCTAAGAAAGTACACACATAATGCTTGGCACATAGTGTTTGGAAGACCAAACACTATGTAAGTAGATGTACAATCCTAACCACATTCTTGATAATTCAAGACAAAAGACTAAGTTAGAGCTGACACGCTTCGCTGGTGCCAAGTCTGCTAACATGCAGCTTTATTTTGTGCTGGAAACCCCTGGCGCTAACACGAAAATACCTCGCTTCGTTACACTGGAGTTCCTGAGCTGAATTAGGAGTAAAGATGAAAAGTTACTCACTTTTCCCGGAGCATCAATTTCAAACCATTTTTGTCATCGTAGCAGTACAGCTAAAACAACTTCCCTGAGTGCACTTGGCTACGTTACACAATGAGGCGCAAAGTGCTGCCAAGCTCTTAATGTAACTCCTACGCTATCAGCTGTACATCCTCGACGACGTAAATTGTTCGAAAATCCCCCATAGGAACCAGAACCAAGAACACTAAACCCCTCCAACAACTGAGGTTGATGCCGTGTGAGTAAAGTAAAACTCATGAACCTCTACTCTGATGGAGGTCGTATGGGCTTTCCAGGCAGAACACAAGGTAACATATAGAAACCACTCTCTCTCACGCAGGAGTTTGCTTCAGCTATTTTGAAAGAATTTAAAACGTTCGGAATAGTAATAGCTGCTCAACCCCATTAAATGCAGTTATTTATACGTTATTATTTCCCAATCATTTCTTTGTTTATCACGATTTACCATTTATCAATTTTTTTAGATTATTATTAAACAGTTTGTAGAAGTTTTGCAAAAGGTGTGTTGAATTGGAGAATGTTTGATGGGAAAGTTTCACATTTTATACGGAACTAAAGGTCGTGCTACATCAAGTTACTCCCACGGAATTCTCTACTCTGTTGAAAGCTGTTTTTAGCGACCATTCATTTTCGTGAACAAGTGCCAACGAGAACCATTTCAGCCGATTTCTTGCTTATCCCTCGCAACATGCGTGAAAATGTTTCCAGTTTAAAATTATTTCAAAGTTCTTTTTCTTTTAGGTAAACAGTAAATAACAATATTGCACATACCATGAAAACACTAGATAATACCGGAGAAAAAATGATATTCTGAATTTAAACATGTATAGTGCTCTAGGTAACTGCAAAATGAATTAACGACGTACTTTTGCTCTATTGCTCTATTGGTATTCAACAATGGTAACTTATTTGCTAATTTATGCCTCATAACATTGGACTAAGAAAGAATTCTTAAGACTATCTGCCTTATGTCGTTAAAAAAGTGTAGGCTAAATGTGCTTGAGGTAACTTTCTATCTTTTGGCTTATAACTCCAAAGAATCGCACAGAATTTCATTCTTCGCTTCAATACCCTGGAATTACTGAACTATGGTTAAAAGGCAGCAAGAAAAAGACAACTTCATTGATATACCCTCTCACCACACTTGAGAATCTCGACAACTAGTACGAAATTTCTCGAGCCATTCGTGATATAAAGCAAAGGTTACATCTCTAAGGTCCTCGAAATGACCGAAGCAACGCGCGCATTTCTGCTTGGCTGTTCCATCCTCCCTTCGCCTCCTGTACACCACACACTGCCTCAGCCCTACCGAGGTAACCTCAATAGGGTTTCTTCTACGGAAGCATCGAATATCCATCAGTACACACTTTCCCGGCAATACCCCACCTAAGATCGTTTCACTTTTCTATTACCTTTGACATCGCTCTTAGTTAGCTGCCATGTCGGTTATGGCGTCCTAGAAAGGTAACCTCAGCTTCTAATTATTCTTATGGCCGAAACACAAGATCTTCATCCCCTTATTCCGCATTAGCTAACGTAAGCTGCACTGTTAAGGGTGTAAGAAAAGTTTTCTGCCATAAGATGCAACAGTAAACATGTACACATAACATATTTATAATTGTGAACATTTATAAAACTATAAACATTTACACAAATGTAAACATGAACCACAGTTCTAATGAAAGCTCAAACGTGGGATACCAGATGTAATTTTGTTGAAAAATAAACATCACTGAGTACTGTATCATCTCACCGAGAAAAAATCAAACAGGATATTTCTTGGGACGATTATATTCCCATCACATGAAATTTGTATTAGCAGGATTACAACGCGTGTTGTAATTCTCAAGAAAGAGTGTACGAATTTTTATGGCTCGTGATATGCTTACCAAGTCCGTTTGTGTTGAACCACACTTTTTTTTGTTTGCTTGAGCTTGCCTTCAATTTCAAGACGGACATCCTTTTTAGTTTTACCTTCTCTTCCTAGTCTTTGGTACGCGCATGATACTGCAATCGTCAGCACCTTGCTAACAGTGATAAAAACAGCTACGTTAAAATGAAGTTCCGGTAGAATTCCCTCAGTGTCACCAAACACATTTAAACCTAAAACTCGTGATCTTCAAAACTGTCCACTACAATAGTTCTAGAAATTATTTTTATCGTGTTCATACAACGGAAAAGCTCATTTAAATTGTGCAACATTTGTGCGAGCGAAAACGGCAATAACAATCGGTCCCAGCAGGCTTTGTTTACATCAGTACCCGGAGGAGCCCGTTTTCTACCCTTAGTTAGGCCGAAGGCCGGACGTTAATATATGACATGAAATTCAAATCTCCTCTCTCCAAAACATTTCTGAATGCTGTGCAGCTTGGAAAGTTTATGGCATGAATGGTGTGAGAAATGGCGTGCTAGTTGTCAACGTTTATACGAGTGATGAACGTTTGCTTACAATTAATTAAGAAAAATGAGAGGGCCTAAATTAATTGTAATGTATTATATCGTAGCTCACCACAAGTTAATAGCGCTACATCTATGATTTGCAATGTGCGATTATTATCACATTTCTGTGCAATTAAATATTGCTATGAATGTAATTGATTTTTATATCAACTATCTCATCAAGCTTTTATGAAACTTTACAAATAAATTTCAGTCTGAAAAGTGAAAATTTCCCAGTTCAACAGTTTCACAACGATTGTGAAGTTCTTGATCTTTTCTATTTACTACGCGCACGACAAAAAATACTCTGACTGCGCGTTTTACCGTAAAGAGGATCTGCGTTAATAGTTATTACCATCACTTTACTGTTCTTATGATATTATTATGTCGTGTGGATCTAAGGTCTGCAGGATTTCAAACTTCTGGAGTTCATTTATTTTTTTCCTATGTTCAGAAAGAGCGGATGAAAGCCAGCGTAACAAAGGTCACCAAACAAGCCCATTTATAATCAGCATATTTCAAGTATGTACAAAAACATGTGCAATGAATGTAAGACAGCGCCGCATTTTTTTTAATTTGGCAAGTAAAGATACTCTTTTCCATGGGGCTCCGCCGCTCAAAAATGAACTGTGCGAATACTGGAACGTGAAGTCTTTGGCAGGGTAATGTTGTGGTCCGGGAGCGAATGTTTGAGTTACCGTGATAACAGGGTCACGTTCACACTAGCGGCAGCCGAGCGCCCTGTAGCATTGTTCTTCCGAGAGTCTCTACCTTGGGCCACAAAGACTAATTGCGGCTGTTGTGAAGTCCGTGCAGAAACCTTTCATCAAGACGGAGCTCCTCATCAAAAAACAACGCGCTCTGTGTGCGACTCTGCCACGAAGAAGCAGGAACAATGGTAACGCCGGTGAGCATTGTGACTTTGCGTGGACAGACGTGAATTTCACACTATTGATTTTCTGTGACGTCACATGAGTGAGGGGAGAAAGAGAGGAGATCGTGACTCAAGGAGGCGGGAGAGGAGGAGTGAAGAAGAGAGAGGAGGGAAGAGCGCGAGGGGCGAGGGAATGACAAAGAGAGCAAACTGCCCTTACGACCGAGAGCGAAGCAACAAGAGAATATTAGCAACTTGTTCTAGAAGTGTAATGACCGCGAGGAATTTTGCGGATCATTTGAAAAAATATTCATAGAACGTTCCTCTTTTGATTGAATGTTTTGTCATCAGTCATCATGCATAAATTTTGTCATCAGTGAATGCAAAGTGAGGAAGTAAAATTTCAAGAGAACTGGAATGTTTTTGACGATACGAAATTGGTGAATTCGCTCTCTTGTGAAGTACTAGGGTACCAGCGTCACGCGAAAGCAAGATTTACAGTACAAATTTGGTAAGAAACTTGGAACTGCGAAACTTGGAACTACGAAACTTGGAACCCGCAACTTGAGGTCAACTCTGCCCGGCTGTGTCATCTTTTGAGGGTAAGTACACTCACCAAATTGCAAGGCATCGAGAAAAGCCTAATGTGATCAAATTAGTAATCCCGTAGATGTCAAAATCTCGAATCTGCTATTCAAAACGTAGAAAAAAAGCAATTTACTTTCAAGTGAGCTAACTCTGACATAAGTGACAATTATTTCCGATGCTGATTTTTTCGGACGACAAATTCTTCCCATACTCCCTATGTAAATAATTGCGAGCTCTAAGCTTTCTGTTATATATACATCATGCGACACGCCAATTTTCTTCAAACTACATTTTTATTTTCTCTGCAAGAGCGTCTTGGTCGCAGCCCATAATGGGCTCCCTCGAAGATAGCACTCCAAAGGTTTGCGGCTTATCTTCCTCCAAATCTGTCAATCCTAATATCATGCATCACTGTTTCCTCATATTTGTCTGATGATGAAATACGGAAGAAACATTTAGGAGAGTGACATCAAGCTCACTGATCCAAACTCTCATGACATCTTAAATTCATGACGCGTTAACTGGTAGCACGTCACGTCTACACTGCATAAGTTATGCCAACAGTGTAGTGGACAACTGTCACAACAGTCCCATAAAAACCATCGCGACAATTCACGCATTGGCCTGACAAAGGACGTAGCGTTTTCGGGATGTACAGTAGATCCGTGAGTGCGAGTGCCGCAGCGCTGAACTCGTGGAGCTGGGCAGCGGAAGTGAGGACTGGAGTGAGGCAGCGAGGGCTGAAAGAACTTCTTTTGTGAGGTGGCGACCCTGGAGCGCAGGGAGGAGGGGTAGTGAGACGATGTGGAGCGGTGTGGGGAGGCAATGTTATGGGAATGTGCGGTGTGATGAAGCAAGGTAATGGACTGAGTAATGGGGTGAGGGCATGTGATACGTAATGTCGTGAGGACATTTGTAGGGAATACAAGATGTTGTTAAACATGAGATTAGTGAGGAATGTGAAAACAGTGAGAGCTCTACAGTGCTACTCGCTTCATAGATCTCTGAGTATTGACTTTAATGAGAACCTGTAAATACGGAAAACGGAGTAAATTTGTAGAAAGGCAATTTTAGTGACGATGATGTCGATGCTGATAGCTTTAGTGAATGGAAGAGCACAAAATAATAAGAATAAAAAGGATGGACAAAAGGTTAAGTAGCAGTAAGAAGTGGAAATGAAGTGATTTGAAAGAAGGAAGAACTGTAGTGAATATTGACTCATGGTGTTTATTTGTAGCGCGGGAAGCAGTGAAACGTTTCAAATGATAGAAGATGAGCCTGTACACTCAATCTCATTTTGCAACCACGGGTCACCGTACTGAGCTCTTGTATAGACATGAGTTCCTATTTTATGTTATTATATTTTCTTTTCAGGTACATTTCAATTTTACTCTGGTATGGATGGAGTTTTTTCCAAATGTGCCTAAATTTTATCACACCGCAGTTCGAAGAAACATTTTCACGTCTATATTTCATTTTTCCATTTGGTAATCTAACGAACCTTTTCGCAATTTCCCTTGTAGTAGCTTCAAGCCTTTTTTCTTCAAGTAGACTTCAATTTTCAGTTACTGTTACGCGTGCGAGTCGGAAATGTGAATATCTGAAAAATTTAGCGTGCTCACGGCGGCCTAAGGTGCTCATGGCTTCTTTTTACTAGCGCATCATGAACAAACACTGTCAAAGTCTATTAGATTTCCAGTTGTAATGTTCACTCTAAAAAGTAGCGAAGCATGTAGTACATTATTCATTCAAGCTGCCAGATGAAGCATTCTATCGAAAAGAAATGTAAAACAAGAATTTAAGAGTAGCGACCAATACTGGTGAGACCGGCATAACGGGTGAATTGAATGTTGACGATTGCCTTAAAATTGCTTTTCACTGCTAGTGAAGTTTTCCCTGAAAGAGCGACAGGGAGACAGACAATTTGTTAAATGAAATTTAATAACTTGCAAGCTGTACTTACATATTTTGAGCGAGTTTAAAATTAATTCATCACTCAACTTTTTGTTGAAAATCCATGCAGTGAAAAGTGCAACCGAAAATATGCACAAATCTAGAGATCCAACGAAACTGAAACAATTCCCAAACTGTGCTCGGTATTCCCTACCGATCCACGATCGGCTGCTGCAGAGGAACTTCGTAGAATCGACAGGTCCTCGAGGGAAGAAGCGAGGGCGGCGCAACACGCCATCCTCCTCAAGCTGGCAACCCTCGCTCACGCCAGACATGTCAGGGACAAGAAGATTGACACTCTAACACGACTCATGGCATCAGATTCAACTAAGCTAAAACTACAAGCTATTCACTCCCAAAGAAGTTCATCTGCACCTCGATCTGTAGCTAAACGCAATGCCAATGAGTTCAAACGGAAGTTGAGCAAGGATGTTCAATCGGGAAAAGCGAAGGACGGCCCACCGCTGAAGAGCAGCAGTAGCGGCAGTTCTGGCCGTTCTGGAGTTAGTCAAGTCACTCGCTTTGCTGAAGAACCAGAAATATTCCCTCAAACACCCGCAAAACGGAAACCAATTCGGAGCAGAGCGTACAGTGTAGACTTGCTGGCAAACCCGAAAATCAGCGCCAAAAGAAGACAATCTGCACCGGAGGTCGTGGTCACACCTGCGGCTACGGAGATGAGCATAGACATGGTAGAATCTTTGGAGCAAAGGCTTCAGGAAGGGCATTTGAGTCCAGCTTACTCTGCCGTCACCGAGTTTTTTGCCCCTGATCGACCACTGACACAGCAGGTATTTTTCCATATTCAAATTGCCATTACTCGCATTTTCTCACCTTATTTTCAGAATTAACCCCTCACTTCGTAATTTATTTTGAGTGTTTAACCAACATTATTCCGTGGTGAATATGGTAGAAGAACATTAACATTTCAAGAAACTGTATCCTGTATGAGACACTGTGCAGTGAAATATGAAGTAATTCATTAATTAGATTGCCAGGTATACTTCCAGGTATACTTATGCAGTCATTCAGAGATTAGGAACTTCATACCCGTTTTACGTGTGACATGTTTTCACGCTTTCCCTCACTTTTCTAATGCTGTCCAGAATTTCTTTCATTTTCATGCCATCAGGGAACATTGTGCCCACATGAAATAAGCAAGCAAACATCGTCTGTGCATAGTTTCACGTTATATGACAACGACTATAGATCGCAATAAAACTAACAATAAATTCAGTGCATCCTTTCACCAGGAAATCAGCGAAACTGAAGAGGAACCGACAATCACTAAAAGTAGCAAGACCTACACGGAAAACTTTTCAGAAGCAGATCCTGCACTGGCGAATGACAACAAGAGCCCTGTAAAAGATCTCTCAGGTTTGCCGACGAGCGGAGATACGTCCGAGCGCCGAGGAGGTCTGGGCAGCGCCGCAACCAGCCTGTCCAGTGCCCTCTTCCTCAAGAAAAGCTCTCGGAAAGTCTCGCGGTCCACCACCTCTTCCAGCAGGAGGCGCTCCAGTCACTTGTCGCCCAAGGGGCAAGTGAAGCTCCAGAACGAGGAGTTCAACCCTGAGAAGGATCCAAGGTGAAATGTAGAATTTATTTCTGGATTCAAAGTGCACGTCAATTCAGCTTTCTTTTGTCTTTTAGCTTCGGTTTTCAGTCAAGTGGGCTGCAAATTTTATGGAACGACACAAAATGATATTCTATTGCCTAAATTATTTTTGTGCATTTCGTACGCAATACGCTTTATTGTTTTTTCTTTGCATTGTTGAGAAAAATATTCTCCATTCATTCGGATGCGCCACTCTTGGCAGATATTCCTCATAAAAGCATAATATTTCATAGATCTTATAGATAACTATTTGACAATATATTTATCATAGATCTTGGTAATAAAGGTTCAGTAGAATTTTAAAAAAACTTAGTTCGCTCAACGCGATTTTTCTGTGACTTTTTCGAAACACATTAGCGGAGAGAGCACACACAAATATTTTACGTTACACATTTCTAACTATATTTAGTTCCTTCACACGCCCATAATTTTGAGCTATGATTATTAATAACAGTTAGTAAGGTCAAACGAACATGTTGAATATTTTCCGCTCACACGGAATCTATGCGCCATTCTTTATCAACGCTACTGATGAATACATGACTACTTTTTCAGGTTTACCGACCTCCTGGCGGCGCTGAAAAGTACTCTCCTCACAGACTTGACCGCCCGCACGACTCGAGTGTCACGTGATTATACGAGCTCTGATGTGTCAACTACAAGTGCAAGCAACCGCCAGAGCACCACCGAGAGCCGGTCGCTGATTGGTGCAGGCCGTAGCTCATCCAAGTCCACCAAGTCGTCGTTTAGTTGAAGAACAAATAGTAATACTTCTAGGGCGATTCTTAGGGAATCTGATTTTCAAACTAAAAAAAGAACCTAAGTTATAGAGAATATTTATTGGTGAACCATTTAATGTTATCTATAACGTTGGTTCTTCTTTTTATTTTAAGCAATGATGAAAGGTAGACTTTATCACGGGAGTAGAAGTTCAGATAGCAGCACCGCACTTTCTTGATAGGATGAAATGAAATGAGTATTTGATGGAAAAAAGATTCACCTGGGATAAGAGACAGTTGCAAAGCAAAATTATAAATCATAAGTGTACTTTAAGAGGCCTTGTCACAGGATTTTACTTCCCAGTTTTTCATAAATTCTGTAATTCGAATCTAGCATCGAGAATGAGTTGGGGTGGATTCAAGGGGTAACGGGGAAGTTCAAGGGGTAATAAGCGCTCCCAGAGGGAATATGTGAGGTCCCGAGCTAACTGTTAGGTAAGCCTTCCTTTTGTTGAATTAGAATAGTTTTTTGTTTTGTTATGTTACAGACCATCTTTTTCGGTTCAGTGCTGTCTTATTTTTCAGCATTTACTACTTTCTTCTTCATCGTTTTATCTCGTTTTATGAAATTCTTTTTCAATTTTACTGTTTCTACGCACTTTGCTCATAGATTTCGCGATCGCTCAAGTCCATACTAAATGGTGCCTTCCTCCTACCTTTCTTTGGAACGCCTTCGTTACTGATGCAAATGAGTATCAGGGTGTAAATGAGTACCAGTTAAACCCTCATTGCGTTCTTTCATTTAAAACAAGCTATCTGAAAGCCAAAAGTTGAGTAAGTCGTGGATTAGTTGGATCGAAGTAAAATATCTTTCTTTGCTAGGAAAGGCTCTTACGAGCTGGCATTTTCAAGGTATGCTACTTGAAAGTAAATAAACGAAAATCGTTTCATCCTTCAGATGCTCAAATTGTACGTTTACGAATGTCATCGAGCGATAGAGTTATGATATGAATTTTCAATTTTTGTAGCTCATACTTGAGTATCTAATTTGAAGACTTGAAAATTATGGAAGCGAAATTAGTATACCTAGAGAGATTGTCAGCTGCAACTGTGATCGAAAATATTGCTATCGAATAAATCGATGAAAATTTCGCACCTGACAAGACACGTGAAAGCACCGCTTACTAAATATTCTATACTTTATTTTCTTACCTTTTGCTTCAATGAGATCGTCGACCTTCTACGAGCGAAGCACTCGAGAACTGCAGCTAAGGGTAACACTTTCAGAAGATTTGAGTAAAAGTCTCTTGAACGCGCACTTCAATCCATAGCGCATGGCACGTTTAGTGTTTATTACCAACTTATATAATTATTCATTGTACAGAAACGTAATTTTAGTTTGAAACGTTGAAAAAGAAAATCAAATTAGGAGATTTGTATCATCTCCATGCTAGTTGGAGTAGGTATTGGTTAACTTCAAGCAGAAAGATAATATTTCATGATATTCATTCACATATTAGTAATAATATTCATTTTAATATTTATGCACAATACGACGTATTATACTCATATGATGAAAATCATGGAACTGTTGATATGCACTGATTCAATCCATTTGTTTTACTAACTCATTTTTTACTAATAAAATCTCCTAACCGTACATAATTATTAGGCATTCGATTACAATTATATAGCGTTGCTACAAAACATTATTTCCACAAACCGTACTTTCAGCAATATAGGGTGGCTCAGAAGTAACTGACCCTTTTAATTTGCTAATAAAAAACAAACTATGAACTCTAGAAAGTTGAAACTTGTTTTATTTCTAAGAATAACATTTTTATAGTTTATTATATGGTATCCTATATACTCAGCTAGCATATAAACAGAAGAAATTTTGCTTCATTTCATAACCTCAAAATTTCACCATGGTTCGCTTCAGCAAAAAAGAACGAATCGGAATTCTGCAATCCTACATCAAGACGACGTCAATAACAGAAGTGCAACGTGACTACAGAATCCATTTTCAAACAAGGATCAGTCCTTCTAAAAACACAATTACACAAGAAGAAAAACACAAGAAGAGAATAACATTGTTAAGAGATTGCTTTTCAAATCATTTAATTTCACGATTTGGAAGCATCCAGTGGCCCCCTCGTTCTCCAGATTTGACCCCATGCGACTTCTTCTTGTGGGGCTACCTCAAGTCACGAGTTTATGGAACAAATCCAACAAATTTACAAGAACTTAAAAACAACGTTTCTTCTGAAATAGCTCAACTCTCGCCAGATCCATTATAAGGAGCGTTATGGAAGCAACAAGGAAAAGAGCCCTAATTTGTCAAAACAACCGTGGCAGCTATTTAAAGGATATTATATTCAAAACATAGTGTTAATAGATTATAAACAAACACCGGCAACTTAGGATGCTTTATTTCCAATCAAGCCTGATACATATGATCTTGAGCATTGGTTTTTCAAATGCCTTATAACTAACACTATATACGGGACACCATGAAGGTTCCCCCGTAAAGCCGGTACCCATTTCCGACACCTGGGTTGAGTGGGGGTATTGTGCTTGAGCTTTCCCTTATACCCAACGGGGAAAATCGCCGCGCCAGCGCCGGGATACGAACCCTCGACTCCTACATGCAAGGGCGATGCCCTTAACCACTGTGCCACGGCGACCAATAAAATTGTTATTCGTTCCAATAAAACAAGTTTCAACTTTCTAGCGTTCATAGTTTTTTTTTATTAGCAAATTAAAAGTTTCAGTTACTTTTGGGCCACCCTGTATTGGTTGATATCGCAGAATCGTAAAGCTCTTGTATCAATGTAGATAGAAGAGATTCCCTAAGGAATCCACGTTGATATTCACAGTCTCCCTCTTTTGAGCAATATTTCCAAGCTATAAAAAAAGGAATACTTTCAAATCATAAGTTAATTTGAGCCTCCCTAATCACAACCGAAGAGAGAGAAAGGCACCATTTATTATGAAATTAAGAGAACAGGAAATCTGAACACACGGTGTGTTCCCACACTAGAACCTCTGCGCATAGAAACAGGAAATTAGGAAATAAGTTTACGAAACATGGTAAAATTTGAAGAAATTAGTAAGTGGTGAAAAAAGACAGCGATGAGCTAAAAAAAGGTGGACCGTAAGATAGCAAAACCTATTCTACTTCAACAAAAAAAAACGACGTAACCTTCAGCAGGGATTTTTCATGTTTCTCCTGGAAGTAGTAGTAGTAGTATTAGCATTGAATTGCTAGCGCTTCAGTAATTCGTACTATATCGCGCCGTAGGTCCCACAGTTCAAAAATACAAAAATTCACATCACTTCAACAAAAGCATACTGTAAAGTTGTTGTTCAACGCTTGTCACGATTGCCATCATTGAAAACACAGTAACAGCCATCACAAAAACCGCTTCACATGATCTTTGAAAAGATCATCTACAGAGCCAGGCACAATCCGCAAACACAGGACAGCCAATACCCCGTAGGGGGTTTCAGCTGCCCACTCATTTATTGCCGGGCGCCTTACCGACGCTGAAACCCCCTGAGGCATCTACGCAGCGCGCCCGGCCACATTGCAGTTTAGTCATCCACATCTCAGACGTGAAGAAGTTTCTTGCCTACACTGTTCTTTTTCTGGTTAAATTTCAGATGTCAATTTGCACTTCTCTAGGAACATTTTTAAGCGCTGTCACACTGAAAGCTGAGCGCTCATTTTCCCTGAGCATTCCAATCATTACATCTTCATCGGATACTCGCAGTCTCGGGAAACACACATTCCTGGCAGCAGCAAATCGAGGGCACTCAACAAGAAAGTGTTTCTCCTGGAAGTATGAATTCCAATGAGTAGGAATACTTCTTATTTTTTTCAAATTTTTTTCTCCTATTGACATGGTTTTTATAATATTTATGATGATTGCAGTACCAATAAAGACTTTTATGTTAAGAATTATTTGAAAATCAACGTTGAAACTAATTTGATGTGACAATTCTACTGAAAATAAGCTTATTTTTCTCGAATCGAGTACCATTTAGCACACGTTCGGTCTTCACTTTTGCATATCTCGGATCATTTCCCCCGAATTAAGACGTTTAAGTTTATTTTCTTTCACTGACATTCTACGTTGGGAGAATATAAAGAAGAGAATATTTATTTCTCATCTGCATTTTCTGCTCGTGAGCTCCGCTCGGCATGTGTGCATGATGCTCGGTCTACGCCAACTGTCACTTCGAGGCGAACAACGCATTGACCAGGGGCGTCTAAACCATATTCTATTGCGTGCATGACATAATTGGAATTATAGAAGACGAAGTTTCCAGTTTCCACTCAAATAATTGTCAGGTAACGCAAAAATTTCATTCAAGAGCACAACTAAAGCAAAAAATTTGGATGATCTCGCTCCTTAGCCAGCTACAGTATGCAACAGAATATTCCACGATATAATAATGAACAGATTTGCTCGCTTGCTTGGGCCGCCGTCGCACGGAGACCAAATGGTAACGTTACGTTATAATCGTTTGCATAGCGGTACCATTCGGTTGTCTAGCGCTTCAATACCGTCAGATTTCAGCCATGAGCTGCATTTTAGGTACGGGTATCGTCATCATTTGGTAACCAAAATGGGGGAGAACTGGGTTGGCGCGTACTTATTGACTTGCATTTAAGGATTATTTATTTTTCCTGACGCAGCAAACAGGTACAGGGTGGGCCAGAAATAACTAACCTTTTTAATTCGCTAATAAAATAAAATTTGATTGATTTGAAAGAATAACAATTTTATATTTTATTTCAGAATCCTATTTACTCAGCTAGCAAATTAAAATGATCAGTTACCTCTGGCCAACGCCGTATAATCCTGAAGCGTGTGCCAGCTCCCTTCACAATTCCGTCAAGCTACCCGATCAATTAGGTAATGTAGCACTACGGATTGGTCATCGTGTGACGCCGCCGTAAGGCTGCCGTCACACGGAGACCAAATGATAACGTTTTGTCATAATCATCTACAGTCGGCGACACTAGTCAGTATGGCTACGGCCACGAAACCGTCAGATTTAAGCCTTAGTTTGTAAGTTTGGTGTCAAACTAAGGCTGAAATCTGACGATTTCGTGGCGTTTGACAGACCGACTGTAGATGATTATGACCGAACGTTACCATTTGGTCTCCGTGTGACGGCGGCTTAAAGTCTGCCTCTCTATGACGCTTTTAAGGAGGCATTATGACCGTATCTGTGATACACGTTTCTCCAGTGCACACGTACAAGAATATTTTAATCGCGGGTATTATTAGGATGGATATATTTGTTCGTCACCCACATCAGGAAGATTTATTTAAGGAATATATTGCATCCCGACGTATTTGATCGGCCGTGTACACTAATAATAATGACAGATCGAAGAGTGTTGACAAAATCCATATAACGGATGCAGGGTAAATCCTTCGAGGAGCGAAGGAAACCAGGAAGTAAAGACGAAGACGGAGACATTAGCGAGACAGGTCGCTTTACGGTACGGACTGAGATGAAAGCAAGAAAACGTCACTACGCAGAAAAGTCGAGAGTAACTATGAAGAACACAACAACTTTCTTCAAATTGAACTCCTGACTCAAACAGTAGCTAAAAATACCGATAACACTATTCCGCAATGCAACATGAGTATTTTGTGAAAACTACACAGTAATTACTACTCGGCCTTGCAGTGGCCGAGTGTACAGAGCGCTTGCGTTCTGTGCTTCATGCACGGGTTCGAGCCCTGTACGCAGCAGTTGGAGTGAAAAACGCTGACGCGGCAAATCAGGGCCGTTGCCTGCATTGTGGTCACTGTCCTCAAGGAATGTCACCTGGGCACTAAACGAGAGGAAAATAAGGCCTTAAAGCTCGGGCGTGACTATGGGCCATGGGGAACCCTTATCATGTACATTCCCTGTAAGAGTATCATGGCAATGATACTCAGCCACTCTCTACTGAAAAGGGAAAAGGCTTGGTATATACCATATACCATACACAGTAATTTGATGTTCTAGCACCACAATAAACAAGATCGAACTTCTTCTCAAAGGTAAAGGAAAGTCAATCTGGATAAAAACATCAACATTGTACATTGAGATTCTTACGATAAACATATTATCAGGTTCCACATCACATCTGGTATATTTATAACATCAAATAAACTGGAGCCTTCTAATAAAACTGTTGACTTACCAGTATGATCTAGAAGTTTAAGTTTATCGATTTCTTACGCATTAGATTAGGTTACAACATTTACAATGCTACAAAATAACGCTCGACTAATATCATAAAAATATCAACATTTCTTAACCCGTTATACACGTCGCTATACAATCCCTGAATTGTGGTAAAACAATTTCCGTTAAATTGCGAAAATACGGTGAAAATTTTCCAAAATATCGAAACCATCTGCTCTAGCAATAGTAATTTTATTTTACAATACTGTACCTTACGTGCTACCAAACGCAGTTACCTCGTAATGTGTGGTGGTTGCCTCACATCCTGGGCAGGCAAACAGAATTGCAAGGGACAGGGAAGGTCTTGAGTCACTGCATTCGTAACTGACATTAAGGACCAGAAGTTCAGACAACTAACAAAAGGGACTTATTTCTACACTAAAACAGACAAAAGGACCTTAGATCTGGACTACAGCTATGCAAAAGACTTAGTTCTAAGCCAAAACTGACATAAGGACCAAAGATCAGGACTACAGCTATGCAAAACATTTAGTTCTAAGCCAAAACTGAAACATGTAAGGGCCGAAGATCTGGAACCACAACTGACCCAAGGCTTTTAGTTTAAAGCATAAGCGACAAAATGACCTCAGATCTGGACCATATTTAATGCAAGGGTCTTAGTTTTAAAGCCATGAACGACGTAAGGGTCTTAGTTTTGAACAAGAGACATGAGGGTAATAATGCTGAACTACAAATGACAGATAGGCATTACTTCGAACCACAACTGTTAAAAGGACCTTAGATTTTAATCACATCTGACATAAAGTCCTTAGTTTTGAACCACCAGAGAATAGTCTATTATTAGCTCAGAATAACGACAGATTTACAAGATCTCAGAAACACGAAATGCAAACACGAATGAGGTAAGTCAAGTCTCATTGTCCTCGCAGGACAACACACAGCAACGATCCCTTTTAGTCAGGTATGGAAATGCTCACGATCACCGTCAACATCAACTCGCTAGTTCAGTTGGAAAGCGTGCGCGTTATATCTCACAATTGATAATGATAGAGTTAAATTTTTAAAATGAAATTAAGTAATCAATTTTATCAGCCTGCTGAAAAGAATTGCGTTATTGAGAATATCAGCTGTTCGCACAATCCTACAGAAATCCACATACAGAACCTCGTGCTAAAACACAGCTCAACCAGAACACTTAAGAAAAGCATAATTTCCAACTTAAAAACATTTCCGGAAACCGTTTTGTGACAGTTTACGTCCACACTAAGCTAAAGCGGTACAACGGGTCTAAAATTTTAACAGTTTTAGACACAATGGAAATCCCTAGATAAGACTAGGACATTTTACAAGGATGTGCGTTATATTATTTTCCACACGTATTTGCGTACTGAGTACTTATCAGTACATTACTTTTATTGTCACTTTAATCCTCGTTTAGCCCCCGTCATCACTTCATGATGAATCCAGACGGCGAGGCTCAATAGTGACATACCTTGGCATCTCAGGGCAGCAATTTTTGGTTTTATGCTCATCAAGAGATGTCAACATTTGGCCGTCTGCAGCACGCTGAAGGTCCTGGAGAGAAACCTTCTCTCTTACCGAAAGTTTGTATTTTTGTACCAGGTGAGCGAAAGATCACGTGTACAAAGCAAAGAATGAAACTGAGATTTTGAGGTATTTGAAGTCAGGGTAAAGCAGGCACCGCTCATGCCTGCCAAGGGTAACTAGGTAACTGACGGAACATATCAAAGAAAATATCTATAAAACAGCATAAGCGTCTTTAACCCTATCTATAATTGCTTAAAACAAGTACTGAAAAGACTCATTCTCTAAAGCTATAGAACAATTCTAACATCGTCAATCGTGAGTGTAGCAGTACATCACTAATATCACTACGCATCCCTCACCATTATTATCTCGACTCGAAAAATGTGGTCGAAAGAATACTTGACTCATTTTCGTTATGACGCTCTCCAGCCTTGGTGAACAATAATCTGCAGCCAACGCGTATCATGATTTACTGGCACAATAATACATTAGGTTAACCCGCTCTCGCACAATTCAATAGAATTAACGCATGAGACAGACAGAACGTCAAGAATTCAAGTCCTCAAGAGGCCCACCGAGTCGATTGGTACATGCGAACGCCAAGTGTGCAGGGCTCCGTTAAACTGCGTCCAACTCGACACCTCCGCCTGCAGGGTGACAACCTTCATTTTCCGAGCAGATGGAAACAGTGAAACTTTTAGAGAAAATACGGGGAGAGTTAAAGCTGGACACAACAAGCCCTTCATAGCCGAAACGATGTACAGAGTTCTACTAAGCGCGTATATACAAGTGTATTACTGAAACGAAACTTCAACTTAGAAATATCCAAATGCTGGGACGAGTAGAAAGTAGGAGTACCACAGAAGAATGATTTCTTTCAGTATACCTTGGTGCATCTTTGGCAGCGATCGCTATATTTGTTTTAATCTTAACTTTCACACACGAACACTGTCGAGTTTCAGCTGTTCTGTCCAAGTATTGATGGCGTTTGCAAACCCTGAGAGAATGTGTAAAATGAATACCACAAAGGGGAGAATTTAAGAGCTGAAAAACGCGAGAGGTGCATGGCGGGATACCATACCTTGCTTCAAATAGAAACACGTGAACAACCACAAGCGAGCTCTACTATATGAAATTGGAGTTTCAAGGGTACACTTAATATCAAATCCGCTGATAACCGAGGCAAATGCAAACTCACGATTTCGAACTTGAAAACGAAAGCCAAAAGTACTACATTATCGTGCAGTACTGTACACTAATATATTAATTATCGGCACAATGTGGCCTATATTCCCTCATACAGATCCTCAAAAAGGTGACACCGCCAAATTTCTTGCCCATGCGTCAAGTAAAATTAGAAAGAATTAAGAATTTATGCGAAGCTCAACTTTGTAAAGGCTACAAAACTGGAGTCTCGAACGCCTGCTATGAGTTGGGTCTTCTGATTCAAACTAACATTAAAATTACATCCTCAGTCTATGAAACTCTGCCCGTATCACTTGCTGAGCCAAATTTGGAGAGACAGTTCTCCGTCAAATTCGTTTTCTGATTATGAATGACAAATAAATATTTACATAGAAAAAATACGCACAATATAGCTAGATCTATTTTATTTGGTGACAAACAGCAGCATCAAGAACACTGGCTTCTGGCAACGAAGAAGAATCAAAGTCAAATGGATTTCAATGAGGAATGATGCACCAATATTGATTTAATGTTTAAAAAGGCATATTTCACCAGCATCCCATAAGAAACACATCATAACCTCCAAACTAAAATGCCGTCTCTTATCTTTCACAGCACACTAAAACATATTTCTATATACAAAGATCCTAGGTAAATCTGATTTTTCACATTCCATGACCTATCGCCTCACAACTCAGCAGTGAGTTTTTTCCAAAATTAAGTAATTTTTCAATTTTACGATGTCTGAACTCATCCAAAGTTACTGTGCAGTTCCTGGGTACGTCAAATAACTTTTGACAATTCTCAATCCCTTAACTGTACTTTCATGTTTGTTACCTCCATCCCCTGGCAACACTACCGAATATTTACAAGTCATCTGAAACTAGGCGACTGCCAGTAACCCAAGTTAAGAAATGTGCTTAAAATCTTCCACAATAGTCCAAACAGAGATCTCAATGCAATGAACATGTTTCTGGACCAGTGTTGGTAAAAACGAACAATAATAAAAATACAACTTTCACAACCACCAAAACAATCCACACAAAAACCAGAAAAGCAGACAGGCTATAAACTGAAGTGACAGCTTTGAGGGGAGCCAAGAGCTGGAAGATATGATGTCAGAGCTGGCGCTATCTCCACTTGCTGGGTACAGCCCTAGAGTTGTGGAGATCGGCCGCAACTGCAGAGCTGCGCTGGGAGTTCAGAGGCCTGAGGGCGATGTTCTCGACGTCGTCCACGCCGTGATCAGCGCGTTTAGGCGCAGTCCACTCCCTGTACTTGGAGCTCCTGCTTGCAGGGGGGCGTCTGTGGCGCAAACGCGGCTGGGGGCGGGCATTGCGCGAGAACGGGTTCTTGTCATGACCGCCGGCTACGGAGGCCTGGCGGTCACAGCCATCAGGTAAAGATGGGTCCTGGTTATGCGTACTTGACTCGGCATGGTTTAAATCATGCAGATGCAAAGGATTCTGGTCACGAGTACCGAGCACGGATGCGTGATGATCACCATGCCTGGAGGGGCCCGGTGTAGCCGAGGCATAGTGACCTGTGGGCTGAAGAAGAGCAGGGTTTTCAGGAGCCGTGACGATGGCCTGAGTCTGCACCTGAGATCGAGATTCCCTAGTATGGTCGAACAGTGACGCGCCAGGCCCAAGAGTAGCAAGCTTTAAACTAATACCTGCCCTTTTACTGGGTTCTGGTTTCTGCCTATTGGAGTCTTCACCAGGCTGCCTTGGTGGCAGCTGCCGCTGTTGCTGCTGCTGCTGCAGTTGTTGGTAAAGAGGCTGGAAGTCATAACCAAGACCTTGCTGCTGCCGTACCAGATTCTTCAGCTGCTGACATTGCTGCTTGTAATAATATAGGCTCATTTCTAACTGACGAACGTCGCCCTCAGTGGGCCCTGACTTGTCCAAGCCTGCATCGCCAGCGGGACCCAAAGGCGTGAATGGAACAGCCGTTTCTGTAAATGGAGAAAAGTCTTAATTTCCAGGGTCAAAAACAACGAACACCGTCGAAAAAATAAAATAGAAACTCATCAACAACATAGCATGAAAAAATGGGAACCAACACTCATTTCGGAAATGTAACTCAAAAGAGGTTCATCATCAAACTCATTGGACAGCAAAATGGGACCAACAGCGCATTCATTACGACACTAAGAGTGGCGTGTTACCTCTGGCAGCCTGCATGGAGGTCTCCTGGGCGTCGATGTGCCTGAAGAGCTTGTGGAGGTAGTGGAGGAAGTGGCGCTGCTGCACGGCGCAGCGCCGCTCCATGTCCAGACTCGCCTGCTCGTACGACCACTCCAGCTTCTGCAGCAGCCGCGACTGGTCCTCGAACTGGAGCTGGCAACACACGTTTCTGGGTCAACTGACTACCCTATGAGCCTACATGTATTATCGGACCGTACTTAATAACCAACTCACAAGTTGAAAAAATTTGAAAAGTACAATTGAAACGTTTATTTCATACTAAGCCAGTACAAAGGTTACAACAGAGATTGACGAGGTACTACGAAACTATAAAGCAGTATTGCATTGCGGGACCAGTGCAGCCAGTGCACGACATACCTCGAGCTCGGTGTAGGCGATCTCCTGCTTGCGGAACTCGATCCTGATGTCGATGACGCGGCTGAAGTACCTGACGAGGAGGGTGCGGAGCTCTTCGAGACTGAGGTTAAGGAGGCGGTCTAGCAGCTTCCCGCGCAGCAGTAGTGTGGACGAGGCCGCAAATTCCTCCGTTCTCCCGCAGATGAGCTCATTCTTGTACTCGATGGAGGAGTCCACTGCCTCCACCGCCTCATCTACCTCCATGAAACGGCGCTCCGCCTCCCACCTCCGACTTTGCCGGTGCATGCCCTGCCGTCCAGTCGGTTAGTTCAGCTTCACTAAAGATCTAGGTACTCATTCAGTAACGAACTAGCGCTTCCCTCACCCCTACGATATTTCATTTAACACCGCATTTTGGAGATACATCAGGATCATAACAGCTAATGCATTATCATTTGCAGTGTACAACTTCATGATAATTCGATGAAAGATCTACTGTAGCATGGACTCAATACAACTGACCGTCTCACAGATTAGCCTCGATATAAAACCTAAAGATTCGCTCAACACATAAGTATTCACTTGATCAGGAGCCTAAAAATTCAACGGATGTTTGATGCTTCAATTCAGACTTGAATGTGATATTTATTTCACAAAAAATTTCATAAATGTTTAATACATTGAGTAATATTACATTGTATATCAAAGTCCCTACCATTAAACAGCACGTCAAAATCCCTGCCATCATGCTACACGCCAGAGTCCCTTCCATTATGCTGCACGCCAGAGTCCCTGCCATTATGCTGCACGCCAGAGTCCCTGCCATTATGCTGCACGCCAGAGTCCCTGCCATTATGCTGCACACCAGAGTCCCTGCCATTATGCTGCACACCAGAGTCCCTGCCATTATGCTGCACGCCAGAGTCCCTGCCATTATGCTGCACGCCAGAGTCTCTGCCATTATACTACAAGCCAGAGTCCCTGCCATTTTGCTGCACGCCAGAGTCCCTGCCATTATACTACACGCCAGTCCCTGCCATTATACTACACGTCAGAGTCCCTGCCAACATGCTGCACGCTAGAGTCCCTGCCATTACCTATGCTACACGCCTGAGCCCATGCTATCATACAGTGAGTCAGAGCTCATCCTCATCATACTCGAGCACTAATTCACGTTGCATAGATGACAAAAATTAGAACCAATACATGACTCAATGCGTAGCAAGTAGCACTGCATCAATGTCAGTGAGTGAACCAAAGCAGCATTACCTTCTGGATCTTCTTGTTGAGGCGCTGCCTGTACGCGACGAGGGCGTCCCTGGCGTCTCTGAGAGCGGCTATCTCCTGACGAAGGCGCGCCGTCTGCAGGGCAGGGTCCCCGCCATCACCTTCTCCAGACGACGTGCACTGCATGGCACACACACACGCATCACACAGTGGCCACCCAAGCTATCCAACGTAGGCGCGGCAACACTGATTGCACGAGTCTGGGCTTAGATTTAAAGGTAGGCCCTATTTTTCATTCTTTGCTTCTCGTTCTCTCGCGTTGAGAAAGCTAAAGTACCGAGCAACTGACTTTCTGGACGAGTGTCTACGTTTCTCACTCTTTATTCTCAGTTCATCGTTACGTCTCATCGAGATGCGTATGCTTTCTTTTGCCAACGTAGCAACCTATGCTGAATTAACACTGAAATGTTTGTACTCAAATAAGAGAAAATTAATTTGCCAATTCGAAATGAGCTCATGGGAGACTAGTCAATGATCAACTGTGGTAAAGGTTAAATGATAGGTTAGTTTAAGCCTCCTTAACGGCAAAAAAAGGCGTTTCAAAGAGAGGAAGGAGGAAAGTACCACTTAGTGTGGAGATAAGACAACGCAGAATCTATGCAGAAGAGGCATAGAAACAGTAAGTTAAGAAAGAGGTTCATGAAACAAGATGATAGTTGAATAAGAAAGTAGGAGGTGCTGAAAAACAGGACAGCAGAGAGCCAAAAAAAGGTAGTCCTTAACATCCCAAAAAACATTTTATTTCAACATAAAGAAGGCCTACCTAACTCTCAGCTCGGGCCCTCACATTGTCCTCCTAGGAGTGCTAATTCCCACTGATGTAATAGTTGTCTCCTCTGAGGGGAATACTGTGGTAAAACCCTATCAACCATGATAATAATTATACCCATTGTGCACTCATATGCACACATATATTTTAATTTTTTCGATATTTGGGCACTATGGCAGATAAGGTCAGAAGCTGATCTAAACTTAGGGTGCCTGCACACCAAAAGACTGGAAGCGAGCAAGCAAACGAGAGAGAAAGATGTCAGGCGAGATCTATCGCACACCAAAAGATAGCCAGTTGGCTCCTAAATGTCATGGAGAGAGGTCTATAACAAAAAAAATCGGTACAAGCAAGTGTTTGTAACGTTGAATTTCATTCCTAGTTCATCCTATTGCTTAAAAACATGTTATCTGTCACTGTGCTATGGCTCTTTCGAGTTCAAAAGGCACAGTACAGCATTAACTTCGGATATAAGAAGTTCAGTCTATGCTGGAAGAATTGAGCAGCACACCTCCCTCGTCGACATCTCAATGCACACTGCCAGACGCACGGTCTACCATTGCCAGAGGCTACCCGCTGCAGCTTTCAAGCGTGAAACCATCTTGAAGTCGCTTTCTAGCTTCAGCCAATCTTCAATCTTTCTCCCTTGCTCGCTTGCTTGCTTGCAGTGTGTGGACTCCCATAGGAATCCATGTTAATCAATTCAAGCTCGCTAGCTTGCTCGTTTCAAACCTTTTGGTGTGCAGGCACCCTTAATCTAGCTGCAAACTTACATTTTACGCAGCAGAACTATTTTACAAGCCCTACAGTCGGAGAAGTTATCAACATTTTCAAAGAGCTCGATGAATAGGGTGTGACTCCAATGCTTCAATACGTTTTCCTATGCATGTGGAAATTGTGTATAACCTATTCAGTAAGTGAAGAAAATTATAAGAAAAAATGAAAAATGGAAAAAAAAATTAAAAAGGAAAAAGAAAACAGTAAAGAATCAGAGGTAATAGAAAAAGATATCAGTGAAAAATTACAAAACAAGAAAAAAATTAGTGAGAAATTACAAAAACAAGAAAGAAAATCAGTTTAACATAACAAAAAACTTATATGAATTAAGGTTTAAATTGTTGCACGCTTGCCCAACCTATCCAAACCTTGATTAATTAAAATTTTCATAACTGAAATTTGACAGCAAGAGACTCTCTCCTAGTTTCCGTCATAGAACTGTTCAAATATTTATCTTTCGCAATACAATCCAGTAAATTCATTCAAGTTTTTCATTCGCACATAATTACATTTTTGTCTGGTAAATTTTCTGAAATTTAGATGAGGTCTTACAACTGATGTTAGAAAAAACATACAAAACTGAAACATTTATATGGCTAATCAAAAAGTATACACAAAGAACTCAAACAAAAATAGTACGTCTTCAGACTAGTCCTATTCTTATGATGGGTTTTAAGATTTGCCTTTTTCTGGCCAAAGGAATTCAGATAAGCCTTTTTTCACATACAATTTGGTTACGAAAATAATATAGTATTTAGAATCCTCGCCGAGAGCCCGAATATCATTGAACAAGACTCACGTGTTCAGAGGAGCTTGTGACGAGCCTTCTCTTGTGAGGTTGTGACAGACCCTGAACAGACACAACGGCTTTAGTTCTGCTCTTGGGGGTTGCTCGCGCAGTGACGGCTTTGCTTCGGCCAAGAGAGGACAATTCTGCTCCTTTAATGATAGAAGGTGACGA
The DNA here is from genome assembly GCA_014220935.1 of Platorchestia sp. MABIK. Taxonomy (NCBI): domain Eukaryota; kingdom Metazoa; phylum Arthropoda; class Malacostraca; order Amphipoda; family Talitridae; genus Platorchestia; species Platorchestia sp. MABIK. Next base: position 104,828 of record JACJUY010001163.1, on the reverse strand, counting down.
AAAATTACTCGTCTTAGCAGAAGCCTGATCATGTGCCGCGCTTGGTAAACTGTTATCGTGTGCTCCAGTACAACTGTCAACCTTGGCCTTTGCAGCACTGCCATTCACGCCGTTATATGCACTACTCCTACAATTTCCGTCTACATCACAGGCATTCACACGATTCTCTTTGTTACAACCACCATCAAGTGCAACACTTGACTGAACGTCGTTTTTACACCAGCTCCTTCCATCGACCGCGCAACAGCCGTTTCCGTTTTTAGCGCTCGTGGCGCTCGCACTTTTCATGCTGACGTCTTGTGCATCATAAGGGGTGAATTTAGCATCAGGGGAGGTGAGATGAACAGGACGCTCCGCAGGAGACAAGGGTGGCACATCACCAGTGTTTTGCTGCGACTCCCCCACGCTTCCTCCGCCGGTACGGTCGTCCTCTGAAGCTGCAGTGCGCATGTCCGCCTGTAACATCGCAGGTAAAATATACAATGAACACACTGCACAAATGTATACAATGAGATAACCGAGAGAGCTCTAAAAACAGGTTCGTATAAGAGCTGGATAATTAAGTCGGGTGGTTGGAAAAGAAGTAGATTCCCCAGAACTGGGACTAATAGAACACAGTGATAGAATAAAATGGGGTGGAATTAGTATAATTTTCACTTGAAAATACTGACTTACTGCTGATGCTAGACTGCTGATCCAAACTTATACTTTACGCAGCAGAATTATTTTACAAGCCCTGCAGCTTGGAGAAATTATCAACATTTTCAAGGAATTCGGTGAATACAGTGTGACTCCAATACTTTCTACTGTGCATGTGTATAAACCATTCAGTAAGTGAAATATGAAGTGAAAAATGCTTCACACTACACAGCCATGCACCAAATTTGACGCGCCAAAAAAAAACAGAAAATCATGAGCACTATACAAAAACGAGCGAATTCAGGTCCTCGGCTTACGAACGAATTCCGTTCTTACGGATGTTCGCAAACCGGTTTGGTACGTAAGTCAGAACTGAGGCCCATACATCACAGAAATATGCCCTTACATAGGTAAATTATACTGACTAATGATTCGAACATGTACATAAACAAAACATAAACAAAATTTGAGTGTCAGCACTTTTGTATTTGGCTGCAGGAAAAAAAACTAGTACTTCATGCGGTTCGTAGCTACGAACAGATCGCCGTAAAGCGGAACATGAATTTATCGGGTTAATGGGCGCTTGTTTGTAACAGCGAGGTACCGTAAATCAAAATGCCGTAAACTGGGGACTCCCTGTAATCAGAAGACTTGACGAAGAAAACAAACTCGAAATGTTGATGGAGGAATAAAGAAGCTGCAAAGAAAACAAAAGAAAATTGTAGAAGGAAAATTTTTCAGAAGGAAAAATGATAGGGAATGAAACTAAGAAAAGAAGAAAACTAAACTAAGAAGCAACTAAGAAGAAAAGAAGGAGCATGAGAACTAAGAAGAAAAGAAGGAGCATGAGAACTAAGAGAAGATGACAGAAGAATCAGAAGAAATACAAGAAAAAACAGCTAAGGGTAACAAGAAAAAAGAAAACAGTAGAAAGGTACAAGAAAAGAAAAAACTGTTAAGAATGAAAACAAGAAGAAGAGAACAGTAAAGAATCAGAGGCAGCAGAAGATGAAATCAGTGAAGAATTACATAAAAAGAGGAAGTTAAACCAGTGAGGCAAAACAAAACAAAAAAAGCAGAAAAATAAGGTAAAAACGTAGAAGCACGAGAATTACAAGGAGGATGAGAACCTGAGGTTTCCTGGTCCTGTGCGTGGCGAGACGCTGGAGCTGCTGCTGGCGCTGCTCCCCCGTCCTGACGAGCGTGTGGAGCTCCTCCAGCTCGCTGCGCAGCTGCTGCACTCGTGCTGCCACCTTGGACACCTCCTCCACCCTGGCGCGAGAGGCAGCGTGGTCAGGCGTCGTGCCGTTGTAAGATATAGATAAAGTGCCAGTTTTGGTGGTGCAGCCGCAACACTTAATCTTCCGTCATTTTGCGGGTGTGAGTTTTCCCGTGCATTGAAGAGTTAGTGTAATATGATTATTTTTCGGGTGAGTTTTCAAACGGCATTCAAGAGTTGTGTAATAATAAGTTTAGGAATAGCACGAATGCTAAGGTACAGCGGAAGTGATGCAAGTTAAGGTATAGTTCATACTGTCACACTCATTCGTAAATTACAGCCTTTAATAATTAGTTTTTAGTGCTATGCTCGATTGTTAACACCATTATATCAGTTAGTTGAAGATTCCCCAGTCACAATAAAGACTATCTCAACAGAGCAAAGAGAAGGGATTGAATAGACTGTAGGAAACTAGCAATTTATGCACAAGGTATGTTCTTACACAGGGTACCCTACGCATAAAAACAAGCCAGGAAGGAAGAAGAAGAAGAAAAAAAGACAGACGCAACATAGATAAAAAGGCATAAAAATAGAAAGAAACGCAAAGTTGGCTCGAAAGATAGAACTCCCGAAGGCCTATCTATTGCTGAGGTATCCTAACAGTATCCCTCCTGAGGGCCCTGGCCTCTCAGCATAGATAGACAAACCGAAATACTGTGCATATTTTAGAACCCCGCGAAGTCATGAATCCGCGATAGTCGAACCGTAAAATAGAAGTTTTATGAAAATTGAGTTTGCCACTACCGGTCGATCAGCAGTATTTTAAAAAAAAAACCCTCCGTGACCGCAGGTGGTTCACGTCGCAGTTAAAGTGTTGAAAACAACGCCGTCCTTTCTGACAGCGAGTGCACACCAGCTCCCCACTAAACTCATCCCTTGAGACCTTTGCTGCCCGATACTCACGGCGTCTTTGTGGCCTCGATGATGTTGCTGAAGCTGTTGATGGCGCTAGCGCGGTGCCGGTACTGCTGTAGCGCCTGCCTCAGCTGCTGTACTGTTGCTGTTGCTACGCTGCTCCTGCAGCTCTGAGCAGCCATGGGGCAATGAAAATGAGGTTTTTTGCTCAGGATTCTGACGCAAAAATTAAGATTTTGGAATTTTTGTGCGTTGTAGAAGGTATAAATGGATCTAGATAACTAACCCCAGAAGAAGTCATTCTGATGCACAAAATAAAGAGTGAATTCTCTCTTTCGTATATAACCTTGAACAAAATAGATAATGCACATGCAATAGAGACTTGACCACGATATCTTTCAATATCATTTCACAATCAAAAACCAATAGAGGATTTAAATTCAGTAACACCAAGTACAGATAAAATACTTCCCTAGAAAAAGCAAAATCAAGTCTACAGTTCACTGTACGGTAGTCCAAAACCACACGCGAATTTTCACGGGTGAATTTTCACGGGTGATTTTCATGATATTCTCATTTAAAGAGCCTCTCCATATAGAAGTCATCAGGGTAATACGTATCTATGGGAAATGTTGCAATGCAAGCTTATAGCAATCTCAAATTTTTGTCCAGAGTAGGTGAGCTCCTCTGAAGTTGATAAACCAAGAATTCAACTTGCAGCTAAAGTATTGAACACTCACACAGAAAATCTGATACCCCGGAATATTTGGCTTTGTATGCCATGTATGAAAACAAACGCTCCATTTATTGTAAGAGCTAAGTTTATGGTGGGTCACTCATTTTGCAAACACACACGACTTGAATAGCATATCTCTCCGAGCAGAGCTCACGAATGCCACCTATCACGAGAATTACTGTTCCCAAGATCCGAAAAAAGGTAAACTGAATTAGATCGTCCTTCTTACATGTTACCAAGATGAGCTACCTATTATCACGACAAAGTATCAGAAGACTTAGTTTTCAACTCACGAGTAGAAATGAAATAAGAAAAAACTTTGACTGAGATCAGAAGGTTTTCTCTTCCACAGAATATAGGCAAATCATTACAGAGACCATGAGCACACTTAATTAAGACACAACCAAGGCGCCTTATTGCAACAGCCAATTGATGCTAGAAAAAAAATTACTAGCTTTCCCTACATTAATACCCTGCAATCATCAGCTCTACAATCTCAAGGTGTGACATCGCCAGCGCTTTAAAAAGTCTATGAAACATTAAGAAGACTTTTTCTATCCTCAACAACATAACTGTTTTATTGCGAACGTGAACAAGAGTCCCAGACAACAGACCTGGACGCGCCTCTCGGCCTGAGCGAGCTGGATGGTGTCCCGGTCGATGACCCGCTGTAGGGCGAGCAGCTTGTCCCTGTTCTGCCTGAGCAGCTCCTCCTTCTCCGCCGCCCCGCGCTGCATGCTTCTCAGCTGGCACTCCTGCACATCGCAAACACCCACTCAGCTCGCGCTCCTAAACCGACTTGCTTAATAAAATATCAGATAAACTATAAATTCTTGGGATCAGTAGTGATGACTGCCAAGACTCAACATTAATGCCCCTCTACCCTCATTGCCAGTCTACCCTCTCTACAACTCTACCCTCAATGCCGTCTATGACACCGTCTGATTTAGTGGCTAAACTTATTACATTGTTCTCGTGATTGAGCAAGCACGGTGGTATCAAATTTACAGAATTTTATTCAGCCTTTCCAACTATTACATTGTTCATACAAAATGAAAAACAGTTTCTTAATCTCAACTAGTCCCCTTAAATACGCAGGCACTCTTCACATGCATCAGTGGCTTATGGTGCAAATCCTTGATGTTTTTGTAACGTATCATAGTTCATTGATTCTCATTCGTTCACGAAACGAGCATCGCCTCACAATTGAGTCTTGCTCACAACCCTAACCCTTGACGCATACACACACACACTCTCAGCTCATCCCTCAATTTCCTCTCATGATATTTTAACACCAGTTATAGTTATTATTTCAATCAATAAGGAACATATTTAACTTCTCCCGAATAGTCTTCGTCATTTTCCCTATGGTTCGATACAATTTAAGCTACTTAAGCGCCAGAAAACCTTCGTTATAACTACTACAACTCATCATTTCTATCACCACGACTCATCTTTTCAAGGAAGGTGAAACGAACTGTCACTTCCTTGGCCACCATTTGCATGGTGAATACAGGCACACACCTTTCCCTGGAAGGAGAAATGAACATTCCCTTCTCTAGTCCCCATTTGCATGGTCAAGACAGGAACTCACCTTCTCCCTGATGGTCTCGGTGAGCTCCCTCTGCCGCCGCTTGTTGGCCTCCTTGACATGGAGGGCCACCGCCGCCGTGCAGGTGCCGGCCAACCACAGCTGCTGCGCCGCCCCTTCGCCGCCCCCCGCGCAGCTCGCATTGCGGCGGCGGTGTGCGGGGCCTGCGCCAGGCACCTCCACCTCCTCGGCGTCCTCTGAGGCGGAGGAGGACGCAGACTCGCAGCTGTCCATGTCCATGTCGCTGTCCTCGCTCGAGTTGGAGCTGAGCCTCTCATCGACGCTGCTGCCGTCACTGAGCAGGTCCCCGTGCAAGTCTTGGTAGCTGTTGACGCCTGCGTCACCTCCCTCTACTGTCGTCTCTTTCAGGGAAGGAGCCGATGTCTTCGATGTTTCTTTTTCTTGGTCGAGAGAAGAGAGAGATCGCTCAGTGTCCATTTTTTCCAAGGACGCTCCATCTTTGGCGCCCATGGGGTCGTCTTCCTCGCTGCTTGCGTCCGCTGACGTCATGAACTCACTGAACAAGTCTAGCCTGTGAATAAAAATTTTTGCTTCAAAATGCGGTGATCAAGTTCATCAGGTGCTGTTTGTGAGTCAGTGTAAGTGCCGTCAATGCGTCAAAAAGCTTTCAACTTCAAAGAAAATTGGCCTACTCGAAATGAAAAGTTTCTTATTCAGCGATACCCAGCATAGGCAGGTGTTGAACATCCATGATTTAAAATTTCGAGAATTGTCAAATACTTCATATTACTGCACACAAACAAGTTTGTGAGATTAATAAGTCAATCACTTTGTCAGGAATAAGAACAAACCATCTAGAATGACGTCAGCAGGAAAGATTAAGTGATAGAAAAGCAAATGAGTTTATGTGAGTGGGTCGAGGGTGACGGTAATGGAAATATCGAGACTGAATGATGTGAAGTTTTATAAGTCATCAGAGACTGGAATAATACACTATTCACCTAAACGAACACCACAAGTCACAAGAGACTACAACATTAAAATGAACACCACAAGTCACAAGAGACTGCAACACCAAAATAAACACCACAAGTCACAAGAGACTACAACACCAAAAATGCACACCACAAGTCACAAGAGACTACAATGCACAACACGAGCCTCACGACACCAAAAACGAGTAAACAGAGCGTCCAGCTGGCAGCACTGACCTGTCCTGCACGGCGCCCACCAGACGGCAGGTCTGGTCTCCAAAGCTGGTGATGAGGACGGCGAGCTGCTCGTGGAACTCCTCGCCCAGGCTGCTGGTGCTGCTGCTGCATGAGTTGCAGCTGCTGCCAGCGTCGCTGTAGGCGGCAGCGTTGGGCGCCGCTGCGGCCGCCGCGCTGCTCGTGTTCCTGCTGCTCGTCTTCAGGTCGCCCGGCTCGCTTAGCTCCTCTGGAAATGATTTGTAAACATCTCCCTTTCATGTTAAATATGCCTTCTTGTTGTTCAAGGAAAATAGTTTTTTTCGTTTAGGCTTATCTTTTGCGGTTTGCTGTTGTCCTGTTTTACAGCCCCTTTCACTTTCCTATTCAATTCTTAACTTATTCCATCAACTCCTTCTCAACTTGTTTATATGCGTAGGGAACCTCAAGTGGGGGCACACCATGAGCATAGATTCCACGTTCTGATTATTTCATACTAAATAGTCCCATCATATTTCCTCTCTTCGGACCACCTTTGTTGTGGTTGAGGAGACTTAAACTAACTTATAATCTAATCTAAACATCCCCCTATAAGAAATTGACTGATAAAATTTGAAGTTTATTTATTATTAATCTGGCCAAATAAGCACGTGAACTCACTTGCTTACTTGGTCAGACTGCTCCTGCTCATTCTCTGTACACTGAATACCAAAACACTACACAAGGTGTTTCAGAACAAGAGGTACAAAACTGCGCACCAAGTAGAAAATGGCCAAATAAATACTTTTTCTTCTATGATATTTTCCGAAAAAAAATTGGGTTTTTCAGATATTAGCTGTTTATTATTTTAAAGGATGAAATTTAAATACACAGTAAACCAAAAAAGAATGATCAATAACACTACACCTTTTTTCATTTAAAAAAAAAGGAAGCCCTACCTAACCTTGAGGTCGGGACTATACATTTCCCCCTTGGGAATGCCAATTGCAATGGATCCAATAGTTGTATACCTCCGAAGGGCGTCAAGCATCCAAATGAAACGACTAAAGAAAAGATGTCTATAATCAATCTATAAAATTTACGATTAAAAGTCACCCTAGATAAAAGGCTTTTTTCAAACACTACACCAACTTTTTGAACCTAGAAAAGTATAAGGTGAAGTAACATCCAAATAAGTACGAACGCTCACCAATTACGTGGAGCGTGCGGTCATCTCTACCCAGCAAGCCAGGGTAGGCCGGGTTGACAGGGCCCCAGTACCGGCCGTCGTGGTAGAAAGGTCCACCAAACGCTGGGTGCCCCGCCAGCACATGCGGGCTACCCGCAGCAACATCCCAGTGCTGGGACACGCCGACGTAATACGACGCTGTGATTGGCCCGCCGAGGCAGTGGGCGGTCTCGCTCCTCCTACACAGCCACGCTCCCGCCTGCGTCTGCAGAGCCACCGGTAAGAACGGCAGGCAGGAGCGCAGTATCCCGTCTGCAGCATCCACCAGTTGCTGCAGCTGGTTGCTCCCGAACTGCAGTCTGCAACAACACAGTGCGCAAGTTATTTTCCAAATTTTGACATCCTGCAGACACTAACACTAGTTGTAAGGAACTGGAAAATGATGAAAATGTATGAAAATCATGTTTACTAAAAACGCATCATGAAGTATCGATCTAAAAGGACTACTATGAGCCAGTTCATTCTATAAAACCTTCAGAAAACCAACTCCATCCTCAGTTGGTCAAACTGGAACATCTGTAGCTATGATTTTAGCGAATTTTGATGCGGATTTATTTCAGCACGTAATTTTGATTTCAAATATGGGAAGAGAAAGGTTACTCCTAAGCTAGATTAGCGGGTCAGTGGCCCGAACATGAGCTGATTATTGCTGCACGCAATGAATTAAATGATTACTTTCAATCTTCAAACACAAGTAAATATGAACTGTATAATTTTAATTATTATTCAGCATAACAATATCTTGAAAACTTCAGAAATTTTTTTTTACTATTTCCTAAACTGAAGTTTGCCATAAATATAAGCTGAAAACTTCCACCTAGGAGCAATCCTCGTATACTTGGAATGACTTCCAAGTACACTGTCTCTACGTAATTAGTCATGGGAAAACATCTACTTTCCAGATGCCTAGAAAAAGAAAACATCAAGAACACCTGTCCCTTCCAACCTTCAACCTACCAACACCAAAAGAGAGGGCTTTTCTTACAAGCTGTAAACTACCAGAAGAGTGTTAACTATTCTGATTGCAACAAAGTCGATAGAAATTACAAGGTAAATACCAAGTTACCAGATGTGCAACGGGGCTTCAAACGACTACCAAAAAGGTACCCAAAGCTAGCTACAATTAAACATTTAAATGGTCTACAATAGTGAAGTTATCTTTGACTTGATACAATATGTAACTGTACCAGTCGACTAAGAGTGTAAAATTTTCCAGAACATATTTCTACTTCATGCACGTTTAAAGTGAACTTTAGCCCCAGATGCCATTGGAGAACTTTTACTTTCTTCGATAGCATACGCTGTTTCTAGTCTGGCTTGAATCAGCAATCTAGTAACATCCTTCACCTACGATTCTTGAGATACGCATTCAAGTATATGCGTGTAATTAACCTTCCCACCACTCGATAATTCTACCGCTCAACAACCATGAGTAAAGGTTCAACAGAGTTCATTTAAAACAAAGAATTGCAGCTAGACATAAAAACACACGTGCACATGAGTCAGTATTGGTTTGAAGCAGCAGCAGCAGACCTGAAACCCTCCTCTGGAGAAAGCGCTTGTCTGAAGGCGCTGTGCTGCACGTGGGAGGCGTTGGTGCTGGGAGCGTTGTTGGTGTTGGTGCCTGGATGGACGTCGGTGTTGCTTTGAATGCTGCTGGTGTCATTGTTGGGATTGGCGCAACGGGCGGGGGCGGTGCTGACGTCAGCATCAGCGACGTGGGCTCTTCGAGGCTCTCCTAGAAGGGACTGAACCACCGCTGCACCTCCACTGCCAGTAATGACCTGCTAAAGCAGGAACGAAGAATGATATCACAAGGAATAAATTTGATGAATGAATGGAAATGTTCCACAAAAAGACTGGAAAAATCAAGCAAAAAATAAGAACATTGCTCTTGGCGTGATGATGCAGTTTGTCGGTTGGGGGCTAATAAGACTTCTACCAGAAAATCTGACGCCGCCAATCATGCTGAACTTTTATATCTCGACACCGTTGTCAGATCACTCCGTCCAAAACGTAATCATTCAATACAACAGAATGGCATCAAAAACAAGCCGAGTGGTTTATTCTTGGGTTGTCTCAAGTTTTGTGCCGTCAGTCACTAATCATGCACACGCTAATCACTAACCCCGCAACGAAGCACATTTATTATCAATAATTTACACGCACAAGCACCACCACATTTATATTTGCATAATATCTCTTAACACGTCATACAATAATAGGAGTACTAATACAAGCGCGATAGCTCTTGTGACCACTACCGTAACTCCAATGAGAGAGGAATAACACCATATCTCATTGTGTTACTGAACATATCACACCAGGGTTGCCACAGAGTTTGAAAAATTTTATACAAGGACAATTCAAGGACAAATACTTGAAATTCAAGGACACTTTTTAGGGGGTTTTAATAAAAATTCTGCATTTTTTTAAATGATAACCCCTACCATATTGCCGGATGAACAAAGATCTTAACTATTTACTTTGCTGTTCAGAATCAAAATTTCATAAAAATTTCTAAATAAAAATTTTTGTTGGGTAAATAAAAATAAAACTATTCATGAATATCATGTATGTGAAAATAACCATAGTAAGGCCTTTGTTTGGATGGGGAATGGCACATATTTTTTCCATTGCATCTTCATTAAGCTGAACAGCATGACATAATGATATGGAGAACAATGTTGAGTCAAATGTGAAAAACGTAAATAATCATTACGAAAATATAAAATATTAGCTACATGGATCCTTCAAAAACTAAAATGAAAATAAATTCTTCTTCAGAGAGAAATAGGAATTCTACATGTCTATTAGACTACCTAGGGCAATGTTATTTTACTTAATCCGACCATCCACAGCTTTAAGCTTTTCTTCAAG